>JANCYU010000063.1:0-148965 GCA_026122205.1 Galdieria yellowstonensis
ATAAACCCTAATAAACCCTAATAAACCCTAATAAACCCTAATAAACCCTAATAAACCCTAATAAACCCTAATAAACCCTAATAAACCCTAATAAACCCTAATAAACCCTAATAAACCCTAAATAAACCCTAATAAACCCTAAATAAACCCTAATAAACCCTAATAAACCCTAATAAACCCTAATAAACCCTAATAAACCCTAATAAACCCTAATAAACCCTAATAAACCCTAATAAACCCTAATAAACCCTAATAAACCCTAATAAACCCTAATAAACCCTAATAAACCCTAATAAACCCTAATAAACCCTAATAAACCCTAATAAACCCTAATAAACCCTAATAAACCCTAATAAACCCTTACAAAGCCTAGGAAAACCTAGAAAACCTAAAAAAACGTACAAAAAATAACAACCTTGTAAACCTGTCAGCCACTTACCCGTCTTCCAAACGCATCTATCTGGTGACGTCGTAGAAATCATTATTACTTTAGTAAGTGTACCTGTCTCAGCTTTGTCGAAGGTGCTTACTGCTTAATTTTTTTAAGCCAGCTTTATTTTTTTAACCCAATTAAACTTGATGGTACCATAGTTGCACTATGCATTAGTGGATTAGTGGCGTCTCTCAGACTCTTGGGTGATGCTTTTTCTTCAAGAATTGCAGTAACTCATTTTTTTGTTTGCTTTCATTGCAATACAATAGCTGTGATGGCACGTATTTTTTGGACCTTCTTAATACAATTCGATTACTTGGAGGCGATGAAGCTACTTTGGCGTGGTATGCATCTTGACTATTGTAAAGATTTTGTACCCTACGCCGTCCTCGGTTGGTAAAAGCTGTTGCAGTGTCATCTCGCTTGGATAGCCATTGATGCTCGTCTCGATCGTGGAATTCCTCGTCTAAACTTTACTAAATTGGCTAGGTGAATGGACCTCTTCGTCATTGTGTTTTAACTAGTTGCGGCGATAGCAGCTTCTTTCTGTTGTGTTTTATTAGCTATATAGGGTAAGCGTTTAGATAGCACTTTTACCTTAATTCTAAATATGTTACTAGAGTTGCAGTGTCAAAGTATCATTGGTTGTTTCGTAAGTAGCACCAGAAGCTAGTTGAGCCTAAACAGTTCAAATCCATTGCTGCAAATCTTTGCGACGATTGCCGTTACTATTGCTTTTTCGTCAGTTGGTTATGTTCCAAAGCCTATATTTTTATTTAATCATTATGCCTATTTATTTCGAGCCGACCATTTTGAAATGTCGTGCAATAATCGTGATGTAATTAACGAAGTGTATTGATAATATTTGGCGTTCCTTGCTTTACTTTGTTGTAATGCTATAATGGTTACTGTGTTGTAAGTTGGTTTATTGCCAACAACGTCCAACGAGAAGGTACTGCTGATAGTTTTTGCATGATTGGACTAGTACAGTTCAATGTAGTTTTTTTGTCGTGCTTTTGAAAAATTTGCATTTACGCTACACCAATTGTTATGTTTCTATAACTTGTGCAGGGTTCCATTTCGATAATTTAATTTGAATATAATTTTTACTGGAGCACAAGCATATCAAATGAAAAAATGACATTGGTTGAATAATGGCTTACACGAAGAAGCAGTAGGGTCTCTAAACAGTTGTCATCAATTGTTAGAGCTGGTTGAGAAGTTTCCATTATGAAGGGTTATTTTGGTCATTACAATGCATTACAGTGCCTCTAGTGTCACTCAAAGCGTAATTCTCCTTATTACAATTCCAAGACTCTGAAAAGCAATGAAGTAACCAGGAATTTATTATAGTAAATCTTGGGTGCCCAACAGTGATGGATAAATGTAACTTATTGAGTTAACAGTTGTTCAACAATCCTCAATTTGATTTTATCACTCTGGGTTCATTCATGATTGAGCTGCTGCGGTGCCTTGTAACTTTTGAATGATGGTTTTCTGCTGAAAGGATCGCCATTATCGTCTGTTTCTGTAATTATATTGTAGTACAATACCTCTAATGCCATGTACTCATTTGCCTCGAAATTGCAAGTTGAAGACTATGTAACAATAAAACAGCCTTGGCATACTGTAAAATGTACTTTGACTACTGTTAAGCTTTTGTGTGGAACACCATCAAAAACCGATAAAAGCTGTTGCAGTGTTAGCTCGTTTGGATATCCAGTGATGCTCGTCTCGTTTGTACAATTATTTGTCTATACTTTACTGCATTGACTCACTGCATGGTACTTCTTCCCTAATGCGTTTTAACAATTTGTGGCTACGCCATCTACCTTCTCTTGTGCTTCATAAACTATACAGGGTACGTGATTTCTATGTTACATTTATCTTAATACGCGGTCAAAATTGCAATTGTCAATTTGTTATTGGTTGTTTCTGTCTTGCTCGAGGTGTTACCTGTTTCCACACCGTTCAAATCCATTGTTGCGAAGCGCTGAGATTGCCAATACTATTTTTTGTGATTTAATTCTTTATCAAACCTATTGCGTCATTTAATGGTCATGACTCTTCGTTTTGAACGGACTACAATGGAATGCCGTGCAAGGACCGTGATGTAATTTAAAAAGTTCCTTGACAATACTTAGTATCCGGTGTTCAATTTGGTCGTAACGCTCTAATGATCATGGCAGTGTAAGTAGGTTTGTGGAAAACGTTGTCCAATGAGAAAATACTGGTGTGTCTATGCATGATTGAACTCGTATAGTTCAATGAACTTTTTTGTAATGCTATTTAACATTTTGCGTTTAAGCTACATTCTTCTTTATGTTTGAATACAATGCACAGGGTTCTGTTTCAATAATTTAATTGATTGTAATTCTAACTGTATCGCAAGCGTAACAAAGAATAAAAAAATCATTGGTTGGAAATTATCTTGCACGGGGAAACAGAATAGTCTCCCAACAGTCGTAATCTATTGTTAGAACTGGCAGAGAGCTTTCCATTAAGAAGTTTTTTTGGTCAATTTGATGTACCACAATGCCTTCCGTGTCATTGAAAATTTGACTTATTACAAATCCAGGGATTCTGAACAGCATTGAAGTAACCACGAATTGACTATAGTAAATCTTCTGTGCCCAGCACTGGTGGATAAATGAAACTCATTGCAATCAAAACCCGTTCGGTTGCCCAACTATTCTCAATTTGATGATACCACTCTTGGTTCATTCATGACTGGGTTGGTGCAGTGCCATGAATGTCTTTTGAGTAATGGTTTTCTGCTAAAAGGATCGTCGCCATTTTTATGTTTTCCCTTTAATTTTAGTGTAGTACAATATCTGTGGTGTTATGTGAGCATAAATCTCTTTATTACAAGTCGAAGACTCTCAAATAATGAAGCTACCTTGAACTAAACGAAGATGTACTTTGGCCATCACAACTTCTTTGCCCAATAGCTCATTAGATTGATACGAGCTGTTGCTGTGTTGGCTCGTTTTGATGCCCATGGATGCTCGATTCGATTGTACAATTATTCATCTGTCTTCATTGGATTGACGCAGTGCATTTCATTTTTTTTTTTTCTTCATGCCTCTAACCAATTTGTGGTCAAACTATCTCCCTTTTTTGTGTATTATATACTATAGAAAATAAGGCTCTCATAATTAATGCCTACCTTGATTCAGAATGCGTGACATGTGGAGCATTGCATACAAGGAATCAGTTATTCCTACGCAGTTCTGATCCATCGTTGTAAATAGCGGAGAGGATTGCAATAAAGAAATTTTTGATGGTACCACTGTTGGTTAATGCACAATCGAACTAGTGCAGCACCTTGTACTATACGTGTTTTTGCTTGGTGGATAGCCATTTATCATGCTTTTTGTACTTTTACTGCATGTAAAAGCCATGTAGTGGCATGTTTTTATGGAGCTTCTTTGTTACAAGTCGACGAATTTGAAACATTGAACCAACCTGATATAACTTTAAATATGTTTTTGACCATTGTAAAAATTTTACGCCTAACATCGTCGTTGATCGCTACAACCTATTGCAGTTTTAGCCCGCTTGGATGGCCATTGATGCTGGATTCGATCGTACAGTTAGCCTCCTATGCTTTATTGGATTGACTCAGTGCTTGGTGACTATCTTTTAATGTCTCTGTACAATTTGTGGCTACGCTATTTTCCTTTTGTTGCGTTTTATAAACTATAATGGTAAGCCTTTTTAATTTACTATTAACTTAATTATACATGTGTGACTAGAGGATCAGTTGTCAAAGAAGCATTGGTTGTTTCGTGACTTGCACGAGGAATCAGTTGTTTCTAAGCAGTTCAAATCCATTGTTTCAGATCACTGAGATGATTGACATTCTTATTGTCTTTGGTCTTATGATTGTGTTAAAAAATATGTAGTGTCATGTTATCATTATGCCTCTTAATCACGAATCGACAATTCATAAATGCCATGCAATAACAGTGATATAGCGAACAAAGCACCTCGACAATGCTTTGTATTCCATGACCAACTTCACCGTAGCTCCATAATGGTTACTGCAGTATAAGTTAGTTTGTTGTCAACTATGTCCAATCAGAAGATACTGCTGTTAACGTATGCATAATTGAACTAGTACAGTTCAATGTGTCTTTTTCCTATTGCTTTTTAACAGTTCACGTTGTAGCTACATCCTTCTTTATGTTTTGTGCTTTAGGAAGGGTTTCGTTTCGATAATTTTTATGTTATCATATTATAAAGAACAAAAAATCATTGTAGAATCGCTGTTTGCACAAGGAAGCATTGGTCTGTATCTAGACAGTCCTTATCAATTGTCTGAATTGGATAAGAGGATTTCTAGTATGGAGGATTTTTTTGGTCACTTCGATGCATTACAGTGCTTCCAATGTCTCAGAAATCTTACGCTTCCTTATTACATGTACACATTTCTGAAAAACAGTAAAGCAACCACGATTTGACAACCGTAAACATTCTTTTCTCAACAAGTTCGTGGACAGATGCAACTTATGGCAGCGCAAGCTAGTTCGTTTTCTAAAGATTCTCAATTTGATTGTATCGTTGTTATGCTATGCATGATTGAACTGGTTCTCAGTGCCTTGTACCTTCTTCGTAATCCTCTTTGCTGAAAAAAATTGCATTTTGGGAGAACTTTTTTTGATTTCATTGCAGTACAATTTCTGTAATGGCATGTAATCAGTGAGCGTCTTTATTACAACTAGAATAGTCCGAAACAGTGAAGCAGTCTTGGTATAACGTTAAAAATGCTCTGGCAGTAGTCAATCTTCTGTGCCCAACACCATCGTGGGCAGATTTAATTTATTGTAGGATAAGCCAGATGGGTTGCCCAATATTGATAAATTCGACGGCATAACTGTTGGTTAACGTATAATTCAGTTGCTGCATTGCATAGTATCTGTTTGTTGACGTTTTCAACTATTTACAGTTACATTATACTCCTTTATATGTATTTATAGGCTGGACGGTGTCCCTTTTTCATATTTTTCCTCTTACTTCGTTTCTATTTGCGCGACAACTTGGTCATTGGAAAAGAAAGCAATGCTTGAATCGTGACTTGCCACGAAAAAAGGCAGCTATTTCTAAACATTTTTAATCTAACGTTGTAAGTCGGTGAAAGGACTGCAGTTACGAATGATTTTTGTCACTTTAGGTCGTTACATTGTCTCTAGAGTCATGAAAGCGTTAGTCCTCTTTAGTGCGAATTGCAGTTCAAGTTTGTTCCTTTTTTGTGGTTTATGCAACGGAAAGAGTTTTGTTTCTACCGTTTTCCTGTGTTAAATTTAAATGTTTAACGAGTGGAGCATTGGACAAGAAAAAGTATTAGAGGAGTGATGAATTGCACGCGAAAGCAGTTCTTTCTTGTCGTTTGTAAACCATTGTAATAAATAGCTCGGTAAATTTCGATTATCAGGAGTTTTTGTCATTTTGATGCGTTACAATTCCTCTGTGGTCATTGACAACGACTCTCTATTGCGAATCGACTACTTCGAAATGGAGTGAAGCAGTCTTGATATAACGTAAAATTGCTCTGACAACAGTAAGTATTCTGAGCCCAGTACCGTTGTAGATCAATATAAGTGGTTGCAGTTTCAGCACGTTTGGTTGCCCAGTGATGCCAAGTTCGATTGTACAATTCTTTGTCTATGCAGGATTGACTCGACAAAGTGCGCTGCGTTTTTATCTTAGAGGTTTTTACCAACTTGCATTTACGCCATCGCCGTTTTATGGCTTCTATATTTTGGACATAATTCCTTCTTTATAGCTTGTTTTTCCCTAGTTCTCAATGTGCGACAGTCAAATCAGTGGACAAAAGCACAATGATTGAATTGGGACTAGCAAAAGAGGCCGTTGTCTCCAAACTGCTGTACTTTCTTCTTGGAAGTCGCCGAAAGGATTGCTATTATTGAGATTTTCATCGTCATTTCATTGCTTTGCAATCCTTTTTGTGTTGTATTATCTGTAATTGCTATCTTTTATGAATCCGCAAGTTTCAACTTTCCTAACCTACCTGACCTTTATTTCAACTAGGACGCTTTCGATTTGTGACAATACGTTGATAAAGGTTGAGAACGAAAATAGAAAGTCTCATTTGGACCTGTCGTTGCAAATGCCAAAATTGTTTCGAAATACAAAGGAATGCAGGATGTCAATGTCAAAGAAACATTGCTTGTCGTAAAGTAAACATAGTACGTGGCAACTTTTTTTGCTGGTAAGCTCTCTTTTAATCATGGACCAGCAAGTCGTCCGAACGACCTTTTTGCCTTTTACTATAGTCATCAATTTGCAAAGATGGGCCTCTATAGCTTCGCCAAGGATACACAGTAAAGAGCGCGCATGTGTAATACCTACGATCGAGTTTTGTTGATTCCTCTTCTCATTCGCAAGGCCTTTAATTTAGAACTTAGCCAAACATTTATATCCTTTAGTATGGTTGGATGTGGCGGTCCCTGACATGGAAAAGAAATCCATATTTTAGTCCTAGTTTGCCATTTTCTTATGTGAAGACGCAGTAAAATAATACCTCTGGATATCGACCCCGAAAAGGGTGACCCTGCCATTGGTTAATGTCCAAATAATGGAGCTTCAGCTTATCCACCTCTATTTGCTGCCCATTACATTTCTTTGTGTGCTTTTTACGAATCTGTGAACTAGTTTAGATGCTTTAATTCACTTTAGCAATTCGTGATATTTCTAGTTGTATTTCGGTGTGAATATATGTCCTCGTACAATGCTGATATATCTACTGTGCGGCTTGCAGGCATTCTCCTAGGCGTGATACTTATGCAGTAGTGTTGAATGACTCTGTAGTTTCCTATCTAAAACTTGCCAAGGAATGTTTCCTACATACTTGTATTTTTGTGGTCTATGTTGAACTGACTGCTTTCAACAAACCATAGTGCCCTTAGTCCCATTGAGATTGCAATCAACTGTTCTTGTTGGCAATTGATTGGTTCCTTGGGTGCAGCTGCCATTCGGCTGAGCATGATAACGGACCTTTTTATTGTAAAATGAGCTACTGATTCAGAACAAGATGCTGTCGTTTGCCATTTTTCAAGTGAGAGTTGCATTTATTTGCCATGTTTTATTGTTTGATATAGGAAAATCCAAGTTGTATCTTCAGTCGGCGCCAGAATAGTGACAATGGTAGAACCGCTACTACCAGTTCCCTTTTTAGCTATTCAAGTGGCTTTGCCATACCCTTTAGGGCGTCGGCTCGTGGTGGTAACGTTGCTAGAGTCAAAGCTAAGGCGACGTAAGTTTTCGGTGATGAACATACGAACACCCATCACTCCTCTGAAAACCGACCCGCCAGAATAAATCCTTATAACCCAGTCCAGTACCAGCACTGCGAAGATCCACTGTCGAACCCTTGTGCGACCAAAGGTAGAATAACTACAAGCCTAATAAGAAAACTCACTATTCGTCCACCATAAATGAATAGCTTCATCCAAGGCTTTCTTTTCCTGCATTTCTACTGTTGTACTCGAGTTTTCCTCCAACGAATTCGTCACCACAAGCCTTACACCGAGAAGGCTATATGGATAAAACCGAGAATAGCAGGTAGTTTAGCAAACAATTTCGACATGGAGCCGAAGATACCCAGCCTCTTCGAGGCCTATCGAGTGCATTCTCAAAGTAAATGACTCAATGTTTCAGGTACATTGGCCAAACAATAGGCACAACGAGTCTTCCATTCTTCATCCAAGATACCTATTCTGGCGAGCCTCGAGCAAGAACACCAATCACCAGCACAAATACGCATCAGCCATTGAAGAATTTTGCTATATTAAGGATGGTCGAAGGACCTATCACGCAACAATGCACTACCGATTTGTAATGCAAACTGACAATACTCACACCAATTATGTGATAGTGTCGTGTTGCCAGTACTCAACCATTTGCTGTGAATGACTTATTGCAATGTTCGTTGCAATGCCTTGGAACCACTACTCGATCGTTGCATTAAATTCACTGCTAAACTTCCAACTTTCTCCTCAACCATGCTTTGGTGTTTTTCACCCATGTGGCTTTCCGAAATGTAGGTATCCAACGACATAAGACACTGATTCATGGGTATATACTAGGTCCTTTGGCCCATACACGTGCCCGGCGTTCTGCTATAAGTGATTCTACAATAGGAACACTCAATTCAGTATACAAAACAGTAAAACATACTCCTGTGTGTTTCGTATGCACTCCTACAACCGTTCCAAAAGTTTGATTTAACCCCAAACTCAAACGTTTGGCATGTAGTTGATGGATAGCCCGCTACTCAGAACCCAAATTAAACTGGCTAGCAAACAACTTTTGACAACATATAGGCGGAGATCCATCGGAATTCCACTATTGCATAAAAATGGAGTTGCCGTCTACAATCATTGCCCATAACGCTGAATTTGAAGTTGCAAAATAAATCCTTCCACTGTTAAGCTAGTATTCAAATCAATACGCAAATGACGATATTCTTCGACCACAGGCATGTCTTTGCCTTGCAACTGCCATAGCCTCCTACTTAGCTTATCTATACATCCATGGATAACGGCAAAACCGCATTTGGGTGCACCAACTTCCATTTCAAACTCAGTCAAAGCTCACTTACTTTGGCCTGGAGGCTTCCAGACAATCCAGCTACGGTCCAACAATACTACATCATCGGCAAACATCAATCCTGATATTCGATTCTCTGCACTAGTGCCGTTGACGATTGATGACCAGATCGAACAAAACACGAGATGAAGGATCATCCAGTCTTGCTCCTCTACAAAAAGGAAAGACAGGGGAGCGAGTATTTTAAATATCCGTAGAGGTAACTGTGTCCACGACCTACGATAAAGCCGACAATAAAGTTCCAAACATCCACCTTCAATACCTAAACTTGCAAGTTTACGAAACAAGGCTTCAGGAAAAACTCGATCAAAAGCCTTCCGTAAATCAACGAAACATGCATAAGTAGCAAGCATTTACTTACTCCATCGTTGTTGGATACACTCCATCAAAGCAATGACTTGAGCAGTACAAATTCGCGAGTACGAGTGCCGCCTCGCTCTCGTACCGAAATATTGTGACTTCGACCGCTTTGTGGATTGGTAATAAGAATTGCACTCCACAGTTTCAAAAATGTACAATGAGACTGATGCCTGGATAATAGTTCATGAAACTCAAATCTCCCTTTTCCGTTCCGTAGATTAGAAGAGATGTTCAATGAGCTTGGAATCTTTGAGCTTTGAAAGGTCCAACTGAGCAAGCCGAGCAGCACTCGGACCATCGGATGATTCATTACAAATGAATTGTGGAATTCTTATTCTTATGAAGATGATGAGATTGATGAAGTGGAAGCGGTAAGAAAAATCAGCTTCCAAAACTCCATAGCAATTTGATCTTTACAAGCAACTTTACCATGGGCAGTGATCCAAAAGGAGCACAACTCGCGAAGAAGGCTATGGCGAGTTTGTAACGCCACAAGACAACGCGTTTGCTGAACTGGAGATAAGAATAGTCAGGAAAATTGCAGGTTTACTTTTCTAGGATTGTCAAATTTTTTTGGCTTAAAAGGCTGCAATTTTTCCATATACTTTCGTCAATAAAGTCTACCTTTTTAACTTGAAAAAGTTCCAAGTACACCCATACGCGCTTAAAGGCACTGAATGATACTTGAAACCTTGTCAAGTACACTAAACTTGCAATCTCTACGAGCAAAAACAGCTATTATAGGTAGGTATGTACAAGGACGTGACCCTTTTTCAAGTGTTTCCTCTACAGATACCTTAGTACTCTGCCGTTACTTTTCAACCATTGCACTCTTCTTTCTACACCACGAATCTGTACAAATATATGTGTACATGCGGACACAAGTAGGCAGTTGAAGCGGTGGAGATGGCGGGTAAATGACAAGCCTGTTGTGAAAGGAGCCTTTCACCCACTACGAAACATGGAAAAAGACTAGTACAAAAAACCTCTGAAGAACCTCTAAAACATTACAGAATAAATAGTCTTCAAGCTTTGAAAAGGCAAAACACATGAGAGATACCAAAAAGAGGTGGCAAAGCAGAGGTCAACTTCGCACCACACACCCTCAATCGGTTGGAGCCAATTTGGTGCAGATCACTTTGGTGCAGTATTGCCAGTGACAGTAGAAGAAACATAACAAGTCCAAACTTTTTGGACTCTACTTTGATTTCTATCTAGACTGGCAATGTAAATAGAACTGAGAGTGTCAAGTTACCCCTTTTTGTCGGTAGAGAGTGACAGGGGGTTCGCTACCCAGACTGCAATGTCTACGCAGTCTTCGACACAAGAAAAAAAGAAAGACCAGGTCAAGAGACCGAATGTGACTCGATAAAGAGTAAACAAGCGTAGTTCTTGTAACGTATCAACCGCTGATTCCTCTTCTACATAGCCAACTGGTTGTGTCATCGTCTCTTGCGTAGGTTGGCTCCGGTATAACAAGGCCACAAAGCCATCTTGGAATCGTCCGCGCTTTATGTCGATTGATGATTCAAGTTTATTTTGAAAGAAAAACAACGCAAGGACCGCTTGGCTTTTATTATCTTCTCGCGTTTTCCTCTTTGGTTGCTTCTGCTCTACTGCGGCGCTCAGGGAACCTAGAGTGAAACCGAACCAAAAAAGCAAAGTTTCGCTGTGACAGTGCGATAAGAAATTTGAAGTGTACAGGTACAGGTGTCTTTTATTCTTTTTCATTGCAACAAATGCAAAAGTGTTCCGCTTCTGCCGCAGGACAAAACAAACTTTCACTGAGTACAACGTGCTTTGGTGGAGTGAATTCTACAAGCACAATGCTATTGATGAACTAGTGCGAAACAACAATGCCATACCCAAATTTGTTTTCGCCTAGCTCGAAATTTTTTACTGCAAATAAACTTTGGAGACAGAGGAGGCAACAGAGTACGATGCCCAACAGTCTCCACTTAGTTGTCTGTGGAGACACAGCAGAGGAAGTTTGAAAATGGAATATTCTGTTCGGATCTACTGGACTTCCAGCGGAAAGTTGGAAAAGGTTGTAACTCTGCCGTGACTGCGATGAAGCAAAGGTATTCGTTGTACAGTTGGCTAGACGGAAGGCAGTCATTTTGGTCTCCGGTCAGACTGTGAAGTGCTTTCTTCAAATGTCTCACTTGTGACACTTGCAGTGTTACGAAGAGCCAATTGCTTTTGCCTTTTCCCTTGAAAAATTCTCTCTGGAAAGTCAAGTCCAAAACTAGCAACTTCTTGTTCAGAGTACTAGTATTAGTAACTTGAACGATCCTAATATGGATTACAACGCCACCTATCTCAACTAAAAATGTCACTTTTTATTACTGAGGCAAGCTTGACAAAGCACGAAACAATCACAAAACTACAGCGTCTGCATTCGATCCTCGCGGTTGCCCACTGGCCATTGGAAATGATCCGTTGGAGACATGCGCTGTAATATGAGGTTACTCTGTTCTCACTTCAAGTTTATATACGCCAACTATTTCTGCCAAGGCAATTGTATACTTTGAAGACGATAAGGTTGTTGGCTTCTGTTGGGAGAGTCCTATAGTGGGCTCAATGAAAGATGGCATTCTTAAGCAGACGTCTCGTGATTCAATCGCTCTGGTCGTCTAGAGGCTTTTCACATAAAATATGGCAAAAGCATTTCACGGAATAGTATTAGCGAAATTTTGGACTGTGCAGTCTGCGGTCGTCCAGTAAGCACCAGACGACTAGCTTTTTGTGCTCTTAGCACGAAAACGCTCCTTATTGTAATCACATATTCACCTTAAAAAAGGAACTAACACAGCTGAGATTGTCTTGCTTTTGGGCGACACGAGAGCCTGGCTTTCGACCGAGCTACGGAAGATACGACCCCTATAACACAAACACTAGCTCGAAAGGCTAACAATACAAGCTCAACTGCTTGTTTTTACCAACCAGTCGAGCAGTTTCTATGCTTGTTACTGGAGTAGCAAAAATTCTTGTTCAGTGTCCCTTTGCTTTGGTGTCACCAAGGTGCAAGCGACTACGGTGAATAGAACAAGTTCCCATTCATCTCGTAAAACACTCTTGTGGCAACATACAGAGGGCCTAGACGAGTCGCCAAGTTACAGATTGTTTTGAAGCATATTTGAAGCGTCTTTCTTAAGGAATGACTGTCGTGTCCTGTTCTAGACCAACAGTCTGCTCCGGTTCAAGTTTTGATGAGAGAGAACGTTGCAATTCAAAGCAACTCATCCTCGATACTAAGGACGCCACGAAGGATGATAAACTTGTCTCACTATAGACTAGTGGGCTTCGAAAAATTCGACAGGTCTGCTTCAAAATGTTTTTCCGTGACTTTTGGTTAGACCTATGTGGAAAAGAAAAGAAAGGACATTATATTTCAACGATAACCTACCAGTGATGGATTACAAATTCATCTTAGTGAGTTGAAGGATCTATATGAAGTCTCAAGTATGGAAATGACTTGTCAAGTTAATTTCTTAGCATTCATTTGGCTTCCTTATACTGGAAAACCCCGATGAAAAGTTTGTGGATAAATTCAGTAAAAAGTATAACAGCAGAATACTCTAACTGGAAACATTTGTCGAAATTTGCGTTTTGTAAGAAATGACTGGAGTTTTCAAAGAACCGCTGCAGTGCTGATGTATCTTAAGCTCCCTAGAATAAATAAATGAGTAACGAAAAAGACACTTTGCAAAAGTTCCATCACGAGAGTTGCACATGAAAGGTTGGTTGAATTGAAGCAAACAGTTAATGTCGTATTTGGTGGGTAGCATGGAATGTATAAGATAGAATACAAACTCTCCACGAAAGCATCAAGTGCCAGTCGATAGCACCTTGAAAAAATACACAGTGTTTTAAGACATCTTTTTTTTCCTGTGAATTTTCAATGCTAGAAACTCCTTGTTGGTTTCCTTAATTCTTCGTGTCTGAAATTCTGCCAAAGAAAAGGACAATTCAAACACAGAATGCAGATATATGTATCATCTTGAAGAGGAGTGCGACCTTAAGAGATGAATGCCTTTTTCTCTTTGCATCACCACAGTGTAAGATGAATTATGTTGTAGCAGCTTGTGGATTTGATATTGCATGTACCTTAAATTCGGTAACAGATGAGTGTGTCTATCTTCGGGAATTTTCAAAGAAGGGTGACGCAGAAAGATATCACATACGGACTCTATGCGAATGAAAGTATTGTTTGAAACTAGAATTTTAAACCCGTCATGCAACACTGAGTTTCGTAAAGATCATGCACAACCTCTTCATCGCATTTTTTGACCTCAGTGCCATTTCTAACTAGAGTATCTGCTCGAGGACCAACACTCAGTCTATTATCACGCTCCAACTTGTGCCTTTCTGGTCAGATTATATAGAATGCTCAGGTTTACGTGAAAAGTCAATACACTTTTGTAAGTGTCGACTGTTAGGAGCAACCGTACCCAATCTTTGAATTTACGTTTTCATGTGGCAAGATGCATATTTCCTTTCCCGTAAAGGCTTCTGTTTCCAAAAGATATGTTCACTAAACACTTTCACATCATTGCTAATTTTTAACGCAAGAAAGAGAAACAATCTTGAGCACTGATTCATCATGTTGTACAAAAGCGAATCCGAGTGTTTGCAAGTAAGCGTCTTTGAGTACATCGAACTCTTCATTTCGTCCTTTAAAAGAAATGCTTACGTATTTAACAAGCACTAAAAATAGGGATGGAGAAGCGACTATATGACTGGTTAAAAGGCACAACACGCAATATCAAAGCAACATTGTGAGTAGTTGTAAACGATAGAATAGAGGCAATATCAATATGAAAACTGCTTTGAAATAGGCCAAGCTATGTAAAAAATCAATTTTTCGTGCAAACACGAACCCGGTGAAAGTTTACGTGTTAGGTATCAGCAGTCTTGACGGGAATAAAACGACCTCATCAACTTTTACTAATCGCTGCTCCATAAAAATTGCCACATTTCCAGCAACTTTATCACTGAGAAAAAGCCGCCCTTGTGCTCTCTTCTTCTAAAAATGGAAGAAGAGGAAAGAGCCACATGGAACCAAGATGGAGCTTGGAGATTCCGCCCTTGAGTGAAATGTTATGAAATTAGCGCCCATTTATTTTCTTTGGTTCGACATCGATTGTTTGTTCGTGGGGATTGTTTCGTCAGAGATGGACTCTGCTTCCTCAAGGGAGGAGAGAGCTTGTGGTAAACATATGGAGTGGGAGCAAGTGTTTGACCCAGGTACCATGAAAATTGACAGAAAGTACGCCAACGTTTGGTTGGAGAACGTTCCCAGCCTGGATGTCGAGTGCTCAGAAACTAAAGTTTCTGATTACCTTGGAGAAACCTTCAAGGTCGGGGACGAAGAATTGTCTACGAGGGACGCATCACTGAAGGTCGCCTCTTCTATTTTGTTTCCCAAGAAATTCGGCGAAGACTTTCCTTTGGAGAGTTCTGGCAGTAAAATTTCTAGGGTGTTTTTGAGACCGGATTTGATAGACCTTTGGAATGGTCTAGTGGATTAGCGAAACATGCGCAGGTTAAATATATTATCTGCTGCTAGTGGGTTGGGCAAGAGTATATATCTTTATCTGATCGCTGTCTTTGCCCGACACTTTGGAATCCCAGTGCAGTATATTGGAAACACGAGAGATCTGTTCGAACATAAGGAAAGGTCTATTGCCAGCACCTTTGCAGCAATGCTGTTGTTCATGAATTTAAAGATTCTAGATGAACTTGGTCCTTTTTACCCTAGAGACCCTGATTATAAACATCTCCGAGGCCTCCCTATGAAACATGTTATTTTTTATGCTCACGAAAGAGGCGATTTGGAGCTTTGTGGTGAACTTCGACGAAATTTTATGACTATGGCGCCAAGAAACCTCCTGATCATAGATGAACACAGTGCTCTTTGGCAGGAACTTGGCAATGATCCTAATACGTGGTTGCCTTTCTTTAAGCTTTACGCCCGTCCAGTAGCACATGCTACCGTAAGTACATGCATTTCCTTCCTTCTGATCATTTACTGGGGATAGTGGGAGTGCAAGTTTGTTATCGCAGGTTCTCAGCATCATGAGTTTGAAAGCAAGCTGCCTAGCGGGTATAGAAACTCTAAGAGGTGTATTGAACCGTTGAGTAAAGAAGAATTTAAAATATGGCAAGCACTGGGCGATTATCCTGAAACATTTAGAGATAATGAAGGCACCATTGTGGACCTTACGGGTCGTATTCCAAGAACGATTGCCGAACTGATCGAACTGAGTCGCAGTTTTCCTAACTTCAGCTTTGAACAATTGGTCTCAGGGTTTACTAAAAACGCTTTTGGAGATATGAAAAAAAGACACGAAGAATATGTCGACTCATTGACGGAAAAACAGAAGAAAGCGTTTTATAACCTGCTCTACGAGCTATTTCTTGGCAGGGAAACTCCAGCGATTACATTATTTGATAGTGTCTATCGAGATCGAGGTGTGTTGCTAGAAATGAATAATGGATCCTTACGCTTTTACAACAGCGTAGCCCGTGACATTCTTTTTGAATCTTTTTCAAACTATTATTTTACGAAAGAGCGTCTAGTCGAGGCATCCAACAAGTTTAAAGAGGCCCGACGGAAGGGTTTTAGTAGCGGAGAATATTTCGAAGAACTGTTTTTGCATTTATGTCGACAGTTTCGTCCAGATATCGAGATTTATTCACGAGCGGGCTATCGAACGATCCATCTAAAGTCCAACCGATGGCTAAGATTTGACGGGAAGGAGTTTATGCCGCCACGTCCCAAAATCGAATTTAGCAGTTGGATAAAATTCGGAACAAATTATCCTCGATTAGATTACGCCTACATAGATATGACTGACGACGGTAATTGGATGTTGTACCTCATTCAAGTTTCTGTTTCATCTTTTCCAGCTCATAACACAGACTCAGCACAGTTAGAACGGTTGTTTAAGAAAACTGGTGGAACTGTTCAACTAGCTTCGTTACTAAATTCGTTCTTTGCCGAGGTTTTTGAAGTCTCGCCTGTGTATGATGCCGGGGAGAAGATAGTGAACTTTGAGGTGACAGACTCTCGGGGCACATCTTGTCGAGACCGAATATCTATTTTGTATGTGACTCCATTGACGAAAAAGGACGCGAAAGTTGACAGCGCTCCAGAATTTGTAGAGTTTCTCACTTTTGACAACTTTCGTGATGACATGAAGTCTTTTATAGATTTAGGGCGGGAAGTAGGAAGCATGCGTATATCGCAAAATCATCTTCCTGTCAAACGGACAATCTTTGATGAAACTTGAGAGTTTAGTGTCGATGTAGAGACAGCCGCTAACGTTTGCAACGTTCCTTATTCTTGTAAAGGAGTTGCTCACTTTTATATAGACTGGAATAAAAAGTCTTGTAGTTGTTTCCTCGAAACCGAGTTTCCTGCAATAACTGATAGAGAAGAGCTACAAATAATGAGTATATAAACGTTCTGTTTTGTTAGACAAAGCAACGCATCGGGAATGCACTATCCACTCATGCATATTAAGGCCTTATCAAGACATTTTTCTTCCCTCTCTCCACCTGCAATTCGTATTTTAAATATATTGTAAGGGGAGTGTCAAATTGATTGTTTGCTCGTGAGGATTGTTTTGTCTGAGATGGACGCTGCTTCCTCAAGGTTGAAGAGAGCTTGCGGTATACATATGAAGTGGGAGCAAGTATTTGACCCAGTGACCATGAAAATTGACAGAAAGTACGCCAACGTTTGGTTGGAAGATTTACCCGACCTCTCCGTGGAGTGTTCAGTGACTAAAGTTTCGGAGCTCCTTGGAGAAAAGATCAAGGTCGGAAGCGAAGAATTGTCAACAAGGGACTCATCACTGGTGGATGCCGCTTCTCTGTTGAGACCGAAGAGATTGGCGAAAAAAATTTCCTTTGAACAGTTCTGGCAGTAGAATTTCTAGAGTCTTTTTGAGACAGGACTTAATAAACCTGTGGAACGCACTGGTTGACGAGGAAAATACTGAAGATTTGAAGGTTATATCTGCTGCTAGTGGTTTAGGCAAGAGTATATATCTTTATCTCATTGCTGTTTTTGCCCGACACTTTGGAATCCCAGTGCAGTATATCGGAAATACAGGAGATCTGCTCCGTGAAAAGGCTGACGATAACTCGGTTGCTTGTAACTACGCTGGAAACGCTGGAGCGATGCTCCGTAAAAAATTCGACTACAAATTGGTTGCTCGTAAATATGCGGCTATGTTACTTTTTATGAATTCGGGTACCCTGGACAGTTTAAAACTGTTTTAACCTGGATACCCTGATTATAACCATCTCCGAGGCCTCCCTATGAAACATGTTATTTTTTATGCTCACCGAAGAGGCGATTTGGTGCTTTGTGATGAACTTCGACGAAATTTTATGAATATGAAACCAAGAAACCTCCTGATCGTAGATGAACACAATGCTTTTTGGCAGAAATTTGGCAGTGATCCTAATACGTGGTTGCCCTTCTTTGAGTTTTATGCAGATCCAGTAGGACATGCTACCGTAAGTACATGCGTTTCCTTCCTTCTGATCATTAACTGGGGATAGCGGTATTGTAAGTTTGTTATCGCAACTTCGCAGCTTCACCAGTTCAAGCTGCCTAGTGGATATGTATTTTCTATACAATATGTTAAACCATTGAGCCGAGAAGAATTTGAAATATGGGAAAGATTGGACGACTACCCTAAGATATTCCGAGATAATGAAAGCACCGTTGTGGACCTTACGGGTTTTGTTCCAGGAATGATAGCCGAACTGATCGGGATGAGTCGCAGTTTTCCTAACTTGAGTTTCGGGGAAGTGGCCGCACGGTTTTATGAAGAGTGTTATGCAGATATGCAAATAGTACACAGCGAGTATGTCAAGTCATTGACGCATGAAGTGGATAAGAAACAGCTTTATGACGGGCTTCACAAGCTCTTTCGTGGTAGGGAAACTCCGGCAATTACACTATTTGATAGTGCCTATCGAGATCGAGGTCTCTTGATAGCAATGAATGATGGATCCTTACAATTTTACAACAGCATAGCATTTGACATTCTTTATGAATCTTTTTCAAACTGTTATGTTACGAAAGAGCGTATACTCGAACTATCCAAGAGGTTTAAAGAGTCCCAAATGGCTGATGCCGATGGTGGTGAATTTTAGGAACTACGTTTGGATTTATGTTATCAGTTTCGTCCGCTACTTCACAACGGTTCTTCTTCTTGTAACGGAATAACTCACCTATTATATACACTGGAATAAACAGTCTTGTAATTGTTTCCTCGAAATCAGCTATTCAACAGTTACTAATCGAAAAGAGTATGAAGTAGTGAGTATACCAAAGGGCTGTCTGTTGGACAAAGCAACGCATTCGGAATGCACTATCCACTCGTACATATCAAGGCCTATCAAGAGCATTTCTTGACCCAATTTTTCCGCACCGATGTTCATGATTTCTTCTTCTTTATCGTTGTGTATGAGTACGATTGGAACTATATACTTCAAAAGTTAGCGTTCCCAACATAAAGGAAACTGACAGTGATTTGACACCAGGCCGTAAGAACGGAACTTGGACACAAAGGGCAGTAAGGATACAAATGTTGTTGAAATCAGAGAAAGTTTTCGCTTATATTTTCGTACAGTAACTTTACAACGTTTCTACAAAATTATTTTTGTAACTGAACTGTATGTATGTACCGAACGTCGCTTGAAATGCAGTGTCGATCCTCCGTGACACCATATAATACCACGTAACCAATCGTTGCACAGGCTTCAAAGATGTGTTTAAAGTATTCAAGTACGTATCTGATCAATCTTTGGAAGGCTTTACTCGAATAAATAAGGACAAACATTATCAATTAACAGAACTTGCAAAAACATTCAAATGAGTAAACATACGAATTTCGCAAAGATTTCCTATCCAACATATGTTGGTAGCTACGGATAGGAAATTATGGGGAAATGACATACATATGCTAATTGCTTCTAAGATTTCAGATACCTCCAAACTAGCAAAAATAAAACATTTTGAAAGTATAAGGATGAAATTGATCCTGGCTCGAACCTGAAACAAGACTCGCTACTCGTTTTATTGGGAAGCAAGTACGCCAAATCAACGGATTTAGAAGATAACATGTTGACATAAATTTATGATTTGAAGAATACTTTCGAGTCACTAGAAAAGAAAACAACACATTTCAGAGCTGTTCATTCCTTCGAGCACAGTTGATATAAACGGTAGCAGACACGTTTCTATGCAGCATCTCTTATGTTGCTCTTGGCGTACTTTGAACAACATACATCGAAATAGAATGATTGATAGTCAAATTGCTGTTGAATAGAAAGTAAGGACACTTCATGTCAACGATGACTTCCTGCTACATATTTAAGTCTTTACAACTTGTCTGGCAGAATGGCAATGGAAATGGTCGGTATTCTTAACTCGTAACCTAATAAGAATGAGGCTTCTCAGGGAACCTGAAAGATTCCAAAGTATTTGCTCACCATCCGCTTTATTATAAATTTGGGTTTACCAACAGTATAAGGAAGAAGTCTTTGTGGGAAACATGACCACGAGTTTGCGATAAATATACAAAGTAGGACAATGTAATCTCAATATAATAATCACTTGTACGAATTTGCCATCTTTGAAAGGATCATTAGAGAAACTTTTCTTCGCATCCTTCCATGAAGATTGGCATCTTTACTCCGCGGAACTTACGCAAGTAACCAACGAAAAAAGAGACGGGTCTCGCAGTTCCACCACTAGAATTTATAAATGAAATGGCAGATCAAAAAGGCTAAATCCATATTTTGTCATTGAGACGAAGACTTTAAGATTGGATAGGAATTATCATGGGAGACGAAATCGATAATATACAAAGAAGGAATTTTACCTCGCTGTTGATTTGGCAGATTCTTATCAATTCCTTGTTGGGTACTATAGTTGCTATTTTCTCATGCATTATTTTTTTGCAGAATATACTCGTTAGAGGTGTAGAATTGTCCATAAACGAGGTTAAACATCAACATCTATTTGTCTGACTTGTTTTTGAGGAGCTTGTATGCCTTTAACCCTTTAAAATATTGAGGCAGCACATGTCACCATCCTCGGGTCATCAACACGTATATTCTTTTTTGTCTGTAGTGTCGAATTTCGCAAGAGCTCCATGAGTGTATTAGTTCTTGCTGAAACTGAAGGTGCAAACTATTGCTTCAACTCACTTTGGCTATTTCCGTTGCGTGCAGCATTCTGCGATTTAAATAACAACTTTTAGAGGCACAATCACCGGCCAAGGAAGGCTTTGTCGCGAAGTTGTTAAGAAGTTTTTTGGATCCGGCGAGACAAAGAGACTCGTTACTATCTGAAGATATATCAGCACGTACGAGGACTTTCAAACTTCTCACAGCGTTATTATCGACTATATCGAATGTTTTCGTTTTTCGAAAAGAAAAGCAGGTAATAACGAGGGTTTTTATACTGTTTCAGTACAAGAACACTTCCAAGAACGCTCTATTAGGGCCAAAGTGAACGACTAGGATCTTTGTAAGTGCAGTGCAACTTGTATGGCACGGATTGGGATGATAATAATGAGCGCGAGACACGCTACAAATATTGTCCAAGACAAGCTTACACTTGTGACATAGTGAAGGTTCAAGGCAACCGAGGACAGACTCTAGTTCTCGAGGTGGAACAGGTGCCTGGTTCCGTCGAAAAAACATAATTATCGCAAAAGTCTGGAATTCAAATTGGCTAGGTATCGGAAAAGCCACAGGCACTTGCTATACAAAGAGTCCTCGGCTGTTGGCGTTAGGGCCATCCATCTCTCTTGTGCAAGGACGTTCATTTGGGGCGTTTTCGTGGCGGTGCACCGCATATAAAATTTCTTCAAGTCAATCAAACGCTTCCTTGTCTTGCTTTAAACAACCTATCTCTTTGTTCAAGGGAACACAACAAATAGGGGCGGATACACAACTCTGTAACTTTCTAAAAGGCAAATCAAGCAGGCTAATCGCGAACAAAAGACTGGACGCAAGAAGAACAAGAAGACTGCTTTGACAAAATGAGAGGAAGCAACTCAAGTTGTCGTACCAACAGGAGTCGAGAACCAAGGGAAAAACTAAAACACATCGCTAGGTTCAAGTTCACATTAGAGCTACATGCTGTCTTGAATGATACGACCTCTCTTGATATTTCAATTTGCTACCAATTACGGCTCCATAAAAAGTATCAAATTACCATTTGACACATTCCACATTCCAGCATGTTGCCAGTGAAGTTCTTGTAGAGATAGAATAAACGGTTAAGACGAGGCCACATAGAAGCAGGGTGAAGAGTGACGTTCCCGCACCCTCATGAATAGGCGCTATAAAAGCAGTGCCCATCTTTCACGATCTGATCGTTTTACATTTGGGATGGACGACCAAAGTGGCACGACGGAAGGTAGATTGGGAAGAAGGCAAGAGAGTGAAGAAGCTGCTTCTTCGAGTAGAACAGACAGTCCAGTTCCCGGGATATCTCTCATTCGTCCTCTTGTAAACAGGTGTGCTGCAGTGTATCAAATAATCTCGAACTTTAATTCTTCATACACTCCTTCAAATTCGTCAAGTTACGACGTGCGTCCCTCTGTGTGTTTTGCCCCCCAAATGTATGGGAGTGGCAAAACCACGTTAGGGAAGCACTTTAGGGAATTTGTTTTGTTGAACCGGCAAGTTTTAGAGAAGTATATAATCGGGTTTCCAGGAATTGCTGGCAGTGGAGTGAGCGCTGGAGAACGTGCAGTAGAAGCCCTGTTAAACGAAACCCTATATGTTAATGTAGATCTCAGGGACTTTCCCCGTTTTGATGAGGAAGGTTTTAAACCTACGCTTTTAAAGAAGATTAGCAAAGAAGCTCTTTCCACGCTACCAAATAAGCCAGAATTGCTCGCCAAGGTTTTAAAGAATAGGAAAGACCCAAAAAAGTGGTTAAGCTCGTTATTTGAAGTCACAAACAAGCGTTATTTGTTTCTGTTTATTGATGAAATTGGATTGTTGGCGGAGGGTGATTTTGATAAGTTTCCTGACCTGGACCCACAGAGAGAACCAGGCAAATTAAATGTCTACTGCTTATTTTTCCGAGCTCTATCTTCGCTTCTTATTCAACGTTTTGTCAATTGTTATCTAGCGGGAAGGTCGGATGCTATTGTTACCAAGCAGGAGGATGCAATAAGCTCTCGGGTGAATTTAGACTTTGTTCGCTTGGATCCATTTTCAGAGGATTCGACAAAATTATTTATACGAGGAATGAAGATAAGCACAGGAGAAACCGCTTTGCAACTATTGTTTCCCAAGCATCCAGAAGGACATGACTGGTTTTTCAAACAGGTATATAACTACACTGAGGGTGTGCCGCTTTACGTTCGCCATGTTATGCAAGTGTTAGTGGACACGTGTGTTCACAACAAGTTGTATAATCTTACAGAGGATGAGATGTATGCTAGGATTGAAGAAATTTCCTCTTATGTTGTCTACTCAACGACCCCGATGAATATGAACCCCAACACTTTGAAAGTTTTTTCTGCGCTGCTTCTTTCATCCATCCTAGAATACGAATTCCAGGTATTCGAAACTGTATATGGCGGTTTAGTTCTTGGGGAAAGCTCTCAATACGTGCTGGATATTGCTAATAACTTCGGCTTTTATTATGAGTATTGCCCAAACAAAGGACCAGGGCAAGTTGACGTTACACAGCAACGGATCAAATTAGTATTTCCAAAGATCGTTTTCAAAGCTATCAAGGAAGAGCACCGGGATTATCCTCTTATGCGTTATCTTGATTTCCTGTTTCCGCTTAATGTTCCCGCAGAGTCACGCTCTTCGTTAGGGTTTAGATTTGAAGTAATATTTGCCGCTATTCTGTATGTTCGTTGTTGTCTTTCTAGGCGTTTGGGAGAGTTGAGTATATTTCATCAGAGTTTTGTAGAAGACGTAGTTTGGGAAATAGAGAAATGCCGTGTCCGGACAGTTCCGTCCTTTCATTCTGAATTGAAGACAAGTTACAGTGGTAAAGAACAGTCCTATTCTCCAAATGCCTGGAAAGAATTCTATGACAATTGTTTGTCGGAAGATGGAATATTTTTACCCAACAGAGAGAATTCCAATGGACCTGATATTCTTGTTCGAGTTTCCGTACGTAGACATGATAGTGCTCTGAGTGCCGATGAAAGCGGGTCTTCTTTGGACCAAGTAGCTATGGATACAAGTTCCGAGAGGACGAGAGTGTATCTAATAGGCATAGCATTGAAATATTATAATCGTTCTACTGTCAATGTCGGTATGATTAAGGAGGAAGTTGATAAGTTTCTAGTCCCCGTTTCTTCCCAGTTGGATTTAAAAGAAAACGATATATGGGCAATTCAGCTGGTTGTGAGTACAAGTTATAATAATGAAATTTCCAGTCACTTTACGGAGAAGCAGAACTGGGTAATGAATACTGGAGTCTATTATGAGAGGCGTTTTGAAAAGAAGCGACCTTCACCTGGTGCTTGGCAAGACGCGAGTAGTTCCAATTCTGATAAAGAAGGTCTCCATATTGTCCCAAACTGTCAACTTGTAGTTTGCTCTGTTGATAACCTGAAAGACTTCTTGGGTCAGCAAGTTTATGAACAACTCCAGAAAGTATACTCGGATAATGAAAGCGTTTTGATGAAGTTGGATCCTCTCGCGAAGTTGTTGGGAAGAAATCTTGAACGATTATGGAGGAGCGATGTTCCTGTGGTGCCCGAACCTTCCCAGATGGATATTGTTTCCACCAGAACTGATACAGACGAGATGGCAGTGGAAGATGTGAGTAAAGAAAGAGTACAGAGTGCTACACCTTTTGACTGGAAAACTTTCTTACGAGAGCATTGTGGCTTCTCTGATGAAGAAATTTCTTACTGCCTCCCTAAAGTTGAGGATATTGATGAAGATGAACTTCCTGCGGTAACTAAACAGAGTTTAAAGGACATTGGTATTGATAAGCCTACCTTGAGGTTCAAAATTCGAAGTGCCGTAAAGGGATATCTGTCTAGGAAGCAACGAAAACAGTGAAATTTATTCGTAATTCATTTTCGTATTTCTTTTTCAAATTTGCTTGAAGAATTTTGTTGTATACGTTTATAATAGCGCCTTGTACTCTGTTTTTGTATAATAAGCATTTTATCCAGTCAAGGTTCCATCCAGAGACACTGTTCATTAAAATACCCCGGATGAACGAGTCCCACTCGATGCTGCCTTTTGAATTTGTACTTTTCAACTTTGTCTCTAACTGTAATAGATTCAATGTGTCAGATTGTTGCTGTGTTGCGCACGGTTTCTTCAGTTTAGAATGTTCTAATTGCAGTAGATATATAGAGATCACCTCATATTAGCAAAGATATTGTAAAGCTACGAAAGAGTTGCTCTATTCTAAGCAAGCAAAACGATGCCGACACTGCAACTGCTCTCGAGTTGACAGCGCAAATGAAACCGTAAGTTGAGCCTTCACCTCTTTTTGATAGATACGTGAGACATCACTGCTGTTGTTTAAACACTTCCTTTCTCCTGATTTTCTACCAAAATGAAATAAGTCAAAATGCTTCATTCCAAAGATGAGAATATGCATATTTAAAGACTAGATCAGTCGCCAATATGTGTATTTGTTTCTATATCTGGAATTCTGATTGGAAAGGCCGCCTCAATCAACAAAATTTCATTTTCCAAAAAACATTTGAGAATTTTCTCATGGAGTATATGGGTTGGTTGGAAGCAACCTTTGAGCGATCATCGTAAGGAAGAAGATAGGTAAGGGAGGAATAGATATCATACATATCTTGTCACAGGATACTATCTATAGTTGTGGAGGAATCTAGAGCTAAGTGACAATGGAAAGCTAGTGGAATAGTTGCAGCAGTCATTCTATGTCATGTCCTAAAAAGCACGTCTACTATATTTTTCTCCATTTAAGACAGTTCTACTATTAGGTACAAAATGAACGTTTGGGGCTTGCGGGATTGCATGGCAAGGATCATCGGCGTGTTTTGTGCGCCAACAATACTATTGCGCGTGAGACACCCAATGCCCATGTCCGAGTCATTCAATTGCATAGTTACGTGACATAATGAACATTTCATGCGAATGAGGACAGGTTCTAGCTATCTATTCTTTACCAAAAAATACATAGATGGAACTAGCGCCTGAAATTCGTATTAGACTGGACTTGTCGTCACGTCCACTTGGCAAAGTTTTTATATGAATAAGGAAAGATTCTATTGTTTATCCAATGTGAAAACTAAGGGCTGTGTGCTCTATTCCAAAAAAAAGAACATGGATACCTCTAGAATCTGGAATTAGCACCTTGACAAGTAAGAGCCCTGTCTAAGACTGCTGGCGCTGTGGCCGTCCTCCTGCATTATCTCTTTCGGCGGATGTTGAAGAAATATTCCAACTGGGGTGTTTTAATGGCGATGCTTTTTTGTTTCCAATGCATCATCTACAATCTTCAAATGCATATCTGTATTCGAAATATCAAGATCCAGCTTGTTTCGTCGCTATCTTGTCGTAACACCATTTATTCAATATACTATTAGCAATCCTCTGAATTCAACGGTTCGCTCAATGATATTCGAACAGGAATGAAATGTACCCCAATTTCTAGTTGCCTCGGCCATCTATTCGTTTATCAAGACCATTGATTGTATTGAAGCACTAGAGGAAATAACGAATAGAAGAAGCACTAAGCTTGAAGGAGGAGGATGAGAGAGAATATCATTGAAAGCAGGCTGGATTTGTAAGCAATATATTCATTCATGGAACCAAATTGCTATGGTTCCAATGTAGTTTGGGTATGTTAAGTTGAATCTACAGTAACGAATTGTTCCATAGTTGTGGGTATTTTAAAGCTCGATAGTTTTCCAATAGCAATAAGAGGAGAAGAAATTCAAGAGGAAGCTTGAAGTTTTCTTGATCCTGCCAACTCATGAGCATATGTTGAAGATGAACTTGACACTTTGACATTTCATTATATTTTCAATGAGAAAAGCAAAATGACCCCTAAGAATTTATTTTGTCTCTTATCCAAAAGTTTTCCGAAGCAAACCTCTTCTACAAAAGGTTCGTGAAACAGAATTCTTGGACAATTTGATGTTGGGGTAATAGTGCTTCAAGTATCGTCTCTCGTTTGGTGAATAGACAGTGAGCAGTTGTTCAAACTGTGAAAAACTTTGTCAAGTCCTATTCCAGGGACGGCGAAGGGAGGCCTTGCGTTTCTTTTGCTCCCGCGGTATATGGCAGTGGCACGACTTGGCTGGGGACGTGCTTCAAGGAATTTGTGGAGTTGAACAAGGAATATTTGTCACAGCGCATAGTTCGAATGCCTGGTCTTCCAGAAGGTACAAACATTAGGGAGCGTGCTGTGGATGCTCTGGTAAACGAAACTCTGTATGTCTCTGTGGATTGCACAGCTGTTTGTGGAAAAAGCCATGCTGAAGCTAATCTCGTGAAGAGGATATGCGACAAAGCTCTTTTCAACTACCCGAAAGAATCAGAGTTGCGTCCTCGTGTTCTTCCTTATGTGGAGAACCCCAAGGAATGGGTGCATAGGCTGTTAGAAATAACGAAGAAGCGATATTTGTTCGTATTTATGGACGAATTTGAGTATTTGGAAAGCGAGGTATCCATATATAGGCTTGATTTTAAGTGTCCTAATGAATTTATTGGAAATGGAAACGTTCATCGTTCGTTCTTCTATACTCTTTCGCACTTCCTTAGTGAACCTTATATCATTTTTTTACAGCTGGAAGAGTGGGAACTATTGTCGAATTTGTGGACGATGCTGCGTCGGTATCTGTAAACTTAAACTTGCTTCCATTAGATCCTTTCTCAGAGAATGACGTCCAGTACGTAGTACAAGAAACAAAACGATTAAGCGACGAGCCCATTTTACCACGTTTGTTTCCGAGTCATCCAGAAGGACACAGTTGGTTTTCCAAACAACTATAGGATTATACAGGAGGTTACCTGGTCATGTCGTTCATGTTTGGAAGCAATTGGCAGAGTTTTGTGTCAGATTTAAGCAAAATTCGGATCTTTTAGAGCAAGACTTGAAGAAATTAATGGAGAAGGTTGGACCGGAGTTTTGCTATACAAGAAACCTTTATCGTTTGACTCCCAAGGGAATGGCTACTTTTTCCGCTTTTCTTATCGCGAGCATATTAAGGCTTCAGTTTCATGTGAGAGAGATGGTTTACAGCGGTTTACATAATCGTCGTGAATATGTTTTGGATGTTGCCAACAGTCTCGGTTTCTACTATGTTTGTGGCCCTTTGGAAGAATCCTCGGAACAAAGTGATATCATGGAGAGCATGTCGTTTCGATTGTTATTTCCCAGAATTGTGTTGCATGATTTTGTGGAATATTGGAAATATACGCCTATTCGTTTCATTTGTTTGAGTTGATTAGCCGCCTGGATTCATCTTTCTGTCATCGTTTTAAATTTGATGTGATATTTGCACTAATTCTTTACGTTCGATGGAGTTTTTGTAGCCAATTGGGAAATTTGAGATTATTTTACAATAGTTTTGTGCAGCGTTTATCCATACAGTCTTCTAGAAGAGTAAGCATTCTAAGGCGAATGCCTCGTTTCAAATGTATTCCAACATTCAACTCTGCAATAAGTGGAGTTTGTAGTTCTGGGAAGGAAGTATGCTCTTTGAATGCTTGCAAGGCATTCTACGATAAGGGTTTATCCGAGGATGGTATCTTTTTCGTCGATCAAGACAGTGATTATGGACCTAGTATAATTATTCGAGTGACTGGAAATTGATTATCCTCTTCTGATGAAGAGGACTTATCTGCAGAACGTGGCGACTCGGAAAAGAGGACCTGTTTGATAGGCATCTCACTCAAGTGTTTGCCTAGTTCAAGTCCTGGTTTTAATCTTACTATGTTGAAGGAAGAGATTGGAAGGTTTGTCCATCCAATCTCTTCACAGTTGCAATTGAAAGAGAATAATCTGATGGCAATTCAGTTGATAATTAGTAACAAGTATAGTGCAGATATATCCGAACAATTATCGCATGTAGCCGGTGAGAACTGGGTTTTGGATCATGGAGTTTATGCAGCAAGTTACAATCGAAGATTAAAATATTTCAAGCCGCCAGCCGAACCTATGGAAGGCAGCGATCGGTATAGATTGACCATTCCTGCCAATTGTCAAGTTATAGTTTGTTCGACCGAAACTTTGAAATATTTTTGGACACGAGTTTTACTGACAATCTTGCGCAAGTCTTTAATGTCAACCATGCATATTTGACCGAGTCGAACGCACGAACCAAGTTGTTAGAAGACTCGTTTGTGGAACTTTTGAAACTTGTGTATTTTGGCGCATCGGAACCTTATTATAGTGATTCCATGAAAAAGGATGATGTTGTCAGTAGGTAAATGATGGATTGGCTTTGAAGTGGTATTCGTCAAAAATGTCCACGCTGGAAGTGATAGACGTAGATCGATGAATCGTGGATACTTTGACATACCCGAAGAAGAAGAAGACTGGGAGAGTGTCTTTGAAATTTACGGTACAAGATATACGACACATTTGGTTACAGTGTCGCGGAACAAAGCTGGAAAATAAATACCCAAGTTGTTGTTTTCTGGAATGATGAGTTTGTTTGGGATCCATAATAGTTGAGAACATAGCAAATACGATGCACTCTTGGAAATACAATTATATTTGAAAAAAGTGTTGCTCTTCCTGTAAGAAAAAGATCGCAAGTTTTGCCTAGCATTTGTTCTTGCAGTAGTATTACCCACTCCTTAAGCCAGAGCTTTCCTTTGTTCAGTTCTATATCGTTTCGTATTTCTGATCTACACGCCATGAAAACTCTTCGTAGCTGTAAATTTTGGTCTTCTTTTGTCGTTCATGAAAAGAAAAGAGATAAAGTTGACAAAGACAACCGATTTCCCAGATTTGGGTTGTAGAGACTTGTACCTGCTTTATTTCTACTTTGCCGTTGCGCTTCGGCAGTGTTGTAGAAAAGATGCAAGAAGCTGTTATACTCTCTGAAGGATTTCAGTGTCCCCTTGTAAACAGACGACGGACTGTTGTTCAGGTCTTGCAAAACTTTATCTACTCTTATTCCACGAACAGCGTTGGAAGAACGTCCTTGCGTCTCGCTTGCACCACAAGGAG
Organism: Galdieria yellowstonensis; assembly: GCA_026122205.1. Lineage (NCBI taxonomy): Eukaryota > Rhodophyta > Bangiophyceae > Galdieriales > Galdieriaceae > Galdieria > Galdieria yellowstonensis. The sequence continues at coordinate 29,634 of JANCYU010000063.1, forward strand.
TTGGTTTGGCAAGCGTTGTTTTGGAGTTTATTTTCGACAACAAGTCCTTTGCAAATGGAGAGTTCACCTCCGAGTGGATAACTCGTTTTCCTGGGTTTTCAGAAGAACGTCGTGGTGTGAAAGCTATATGAAACGAAACGCATTATGTCACTCTTATTCTTTACTATCTTCGTTCCAACAACTATTTCGCAACGGGACTAGTAAGGGCTACATGCACGAAAGTTGTCTCCTAGCTGTCGAACAGTTGGGATTTCTTTCCCAATTTTCGTTGGTCAAAGGAAGGAGAACGAATGCTACTTGAGAATTGCTTGGACTGTCGCGATGGGAGACTAGTGGAACGAAAAGCAAACAGATGTTTCCAAGTCTTGTCTCGAAAAGAATTATGAGCTACAAGCACTTCACTTAGAGTCCTACCAAAAGAATCCCTTGAGAATGTAATCGTCTTGCCATAAGTAGATTCTTACTTACATGTGGAGCATTTGACAAGAAGACCAGTTCTGAATTGTTGTCTTGAAACATACGGAACCGTTTCGTTTGTACCTAAATGAGAGAAAGCTTCAGCCAGTCAAAGTAGCTGTACGACAAACAAAAGGTCAAAGTTGTGCGTCATTCAGTCGCACTCGCAGCAAATACCAAAAGCCTTTCTTTAGAAACCAGCCTAACTCTTTGCTAGTGTCTAGTATCAGAGAAAGAAACAACCCAAGGGACTAGATGCGTGAGGAGAATGCCGTACTGACTGAAAACGTAAAAACTCGTAAATACAAGTCGAAACATATAAGCTCCGCAGTCTCCGAGGAGACTAAGATGTATGCAATGTATCGGCCAGAGGAGAGAAACAAGTATTGTAGTCAACATTCAACAGCGCACATAAAGTATATTGGTATTTACAAGTATGCAACGGCAAACGGAAAAAAACCTTTCCAGTGAGAGAGTTTTAGCTCATTTTCTATTTCGTTTGCTGTTCTATTCCTGTTCTGTCTCTTTATAAGACGCTATCTCGACAACAAGTTTTCTTTTTCAGAAACGAGAGTTGTGCAACCTGTGAAACGTTTGTAGAAGGACTGAGAGCTTGGATATCTCCTGTCAATAAACGTGAGAATCTGTTCTGAACAGAAGAGACCTGAAATTTTGTACAAAAGAGTATTCTCAGTAAGGAAACTATTCTTATTTTTGGTGAGAAACACGACAACAAATTTATTCGAGTCACTATCGACGACTAATAATAGATGAAGAAAGGCTCTGGCAACAGGGTATTAAATTGTGGCAGTGCTGGTGAGACAAATGGAATTTTGAGAACGCCAGTGGAGCCTTCACTTGCTCCGTTACCCGATAAAATTCCATTTTGGACTGCCAAAGTATCTTCTCCAGAAGAGAACTGGTAGTTTCCTGCATTTCCTTGACTTGAACCAGTTTGACTTTCAAAGACTATGGGGCCAGAAGGTCCGTATTGTATTCCTTGAGTGGATGAGCCACTTTCTGTGTTACTACAGAGAGAAATTAAAATGACTGAAGTTGTGGTTTTGCTTGAAATATACTTACGAGACAGTCGGTGATGGTAGTGGAGGAGGAGGCATAGCAGCAGCAACAGCAATATAAGCAACACAAGCTACGATAGCGAAGAAGGCAACGTTGGAATAACTTTGCTTCATTATCGAAAAGTAGAGAGAGAAGAAACTTTCACAATGAAATTATACCTATATTGAAGCTCTCTATTTAAAGGCATTTTTGTGTCGTTTCAGTTTGAATGTGCACATAATTATATAACCGCGTTTGTGGTAAAATCTTCATGCACTTTTGAAACGTTATTTATCTTGGTGAAAAATGAATGCATTCTTTGTGCAAAAGATAGAAACTTGGAATATCTAATCGGAAATCTTGGAGCGGCTTCCTCACCGCAAATGAAATTAACAAATCTCCTTTTGTGGCCCACGTTTTGCAGATCGATGCGTGGCAGTACGAGTCCCACTGGCATGGGATGGCAGCATGGTCTGGTATGGTTTACATTTTTGTGTGTCCCTAGGAAGATAGGATGGAATATAAAGGTATCTTTATATATTGATATGTATGCCTCTCTTTGTACTACGTATCAGACAAGTGATATCAACTTGTATATTTGGGAATAGCGAATTCTCCTCTCCGAGAAAATATGCTAAAGGAATTATGTATGCTATGAGAAAGACTCACTGAAACAAAGCCTGGTTAGATCTCTTGGTTCCATGAATGATCAAACTTTGGACAATGTCCTTGAGTTATTACGAGTATTATAGTGAACTAACTGCGCACTGTAACGCTTTTACTTATAAGCGGATGACTAGAGTGACAAGTCCTTTGAAGGGATTTCAAATGATGGCGCATGTTTGTTCTTGTGCTTTGAAGAATAAATCCTAGATGCTTTATCGTCCAGAAATGCAACGATTTCCTTGTGCGTGTTTGAGCTTTCTTTCACTGTTTATCTACAAACCCGTTTGGAATACATTAACCCCTCTACTGTGCGAAGACAGAGAGTGACATGATAAACACTCATCGTCATATAGGAGAGAATGCGAGTCGTATCGCTAAAGCAAGTTATTTAATATTTCATAGAAAGTTGAATAACGAGGCATCTTGTACTCAGATATTGTCTCTCTTGGAACAAATACTTGTGGCCGTAAAAGGAGTGACAAAGTCCTGCTTTTCGCTGCTTCCTTGCTTTTGCAGTGACAGAGATGTCTGCAAGACTTTGCGTTGATCAATACCGTACGTGTCTCGGTCTTTGCCATAAGATGAGAGTCCGAAACCCTAGTCGATTAGCTATGCATGGAATGGCCAAGTTGATATCTTTTAACAGGAACTTATCATTTTGCAAAGAATCGCTGGAAACGAGTTGAGCATGCATTTCCCTACATTTGCGAAGAGCGATAATCGCCAAGTTCTCAAAACGAATTCTGATTTCCGAAGAAAGAAGGAAAAAGATACATTGTAATTGTTGTCACTAAGAAGACCCAAGTTTCTTCCTCGTTTATTATTTCCACCAAGGATCGCTATTGTTTCCAAAATCTGTTTCTTTCCCCGGCTTGTAAAGAACATTTCCATCTTCGTCTTTATCTACGTGAGCTAAAGCTATTGAACGAGGAGCAGGACGGCGCACTACTTTATCAGTTCTATTATACTGGAAACCATGACACGAACAAACGAACTTTTCTTGTCCAGAGTTCCAACGCACAACACAAACCAACTGAGTACATACCGCATTCGGTCCATACGAGTCCAGTTGTCCATCTTCATTCACAATAAGGCGATAGGGATCTCCTTTAGATCCTTTTCGGAAACAGGAACGACTCTGCTTTCCATTGTGCCGACATTGGCCTTCTTCTTACTGCGGGTGGCTGTTGCCATCGAAACGGTAGTGTTGGCTCATTTGAGTACGAATGCTTACTTATGAAAACGATAAATTGCATATTTTTCGGATCCTGTCCAACAGGAACATTCTCTCCAATTCGCAATTTCTCTTGTTCGTCCTTTGCTGGATAGAGGCGACTTTTCATTGCTTCACTTACGGGAAGCTTTTCATTCATGTTAGTTCTCTTTCTTTTCCAATCATTCCGAAGCAATGATGGTGACAGATAGTTTTGTTTTCTGCAGTTTTCTGTTGCACAATGTCCATGATACTTGGCTACAAAGATAGTGATTCTGCCGAGGAGATCACCTGCAAACTTCTTGTCGGAACAAACTTGGTTACCGAATACCATTGGCTTTTTAAGAGATCTGCTGAAACAGTTTTCTGTTTCTCGAGGCAACCACAAAAGCTTGGATATCTCCTTTGTCATTGCGTTCCAGGAAGGCTGCATTCAACTTCATTTATCGGTGATACATGAGACGCTTCTTCTGCTGTAGAAACTGTTTGAACATGATTTTCTGCGATAGTATAATTCGAAATGTCGCATTCCAAAGATAAGAATATGCTTATTTAAAGACTAGATCAGGCGCTAAATGCGCATTTTTTTCTATATCTCGAATTCTGATTGGTGGATTTTGGCGCTCAAAAAAAAAAAAGATCACGTCTATAAAAGGCCGCCTCAATCAACAAATTTCATTTTCCAAAAAACATTTGAGAATTTCTCTCATGGAGTATTTGGGTTGGTTGGAAGCTACCTTTGAGTGATCATCATAAGGAAGAAGATAGGTAAGGAAGAAATAGATTCCAAACATATCTTGTCAAAGGATACTATCTTATAGTTAGTTGTGGAGGAATCTAGAGCTAAGTAACAATGGAAAGCTAGTGGAGTAGTTGCAGCAGTCAGTCTATGTCCTGTGCTAAAAGTCACGTCTGCAATCTTTTTCTCCATTGAAGAAAGCTCTGCTATTAGGTGCAAAATCAACATTTGGAACCTGTGGAATTGTATGGCAAAAATCATCGTTGTGTTTTGTGTGCCAATAATAGTATTGAGCGCGCGAGACACATGATGCCGATGTCCGAGTCATTCAATTGCATAGTTACGTGATATAGTGAAGATTTCATGCGAATGAGGTCTAGTAGTTCATTCTGTACCAAAACATACATAGATGAAACTAGAGCCTGAAATTCTTTTTGGAATGCACTTGTCGTCACGTCCACTTGGCAAAGTTTCTATGTGAATGAGGAAAGATTCTATTGTGTGTCCAACGTGAAGATTAGGGGCTGAGTGCTCTACTCCAGAAAACACGGATATCTCTATCTCTAGAGTCTGGAATTCGCAGTTTGCCAGGTAGAGCCCTGTCCATGACTGCTGGCGCTGAGGCCTTCCTCTTGCATCCCTTTCGGGTGGTGCTGAAGAAACACTCCGACTGCGGTGTTTTAATGGCGGTGTTGGGGATGTTTCAATAAAGCCAATGGTTATGAACTACGGTTCCCACAGATATTGGCTAGGGTAAAGAAAGATAGATTGGAAACAATCCATGACGAGTTTTTTTGCTCCTATCATTCGCATCCTTTTCATTCTCTTAAATTCTAAATTTTTAGTCTTCAAAGATGAGATTGCTACTTTATTTGACAGCGGTTTGCTCTCTATAATTGCTCATTTATCTTGAATTTGGAGTATCCCTGTGACTAAGCTATATTTCCTCTTACAGACTCTATAGAATGGAAGAAGTTTTAGTAACAGGCGGATACCGAATGGGTCAAGGTCATGAAAGTGAGTTGGTGCAAAAGTATTCTTCCAACTCTCGAGTGGACCAAAGTCTTGTATTCAAATCCCAAGGATTAATCCCCAGTAACAAAACATTGCTCATTGGTATTCTTTGCAAAGTTGTTATTGGAGTTGTAAAGGCATAGGATGGGATGAGATATTGAAGGAAGCTGGCAGAATTTGGATAGGAGTTTGTCAACAAACATTGAAAAGCATTGAACACTGCATTGTAGGTTGACTTGCCAAGTTCAGGGTTAGCTTCCAATATTGCCGCAAAGTTGGAAAAGTCACGTGAACTAGCAAAGTTTTAATGCGAATGAAGACACGTGCTAGTTCTCCATATGGAGCCAAAGCCATGCTCCATACCAGAAAACATGGATACCCTAGAATCCTGAATTTGAACACTTTGCTAGTTATCAGAAGAATCGCAGTCATTGACTCTGCAAGGAACCAATGACTGTCTTGTGTTGAGGCAGTCCTCCTTGTCCCTTTTTTTTGGACGGATGTTGCACAAGTGCTCCATATGGAGCGTTTTAATAGCGGGAGTTTAAAACTATCAAGAAGAGTTGTCACACAAGTTACCAAAAAAGGAGTCGAGGTCTTCGAGCAAAAGTGCCTTTCTATGTTCATCTTCTTGCTCCAATAAACTTTCAATGTCTTTCACATAAAGAGGATTGGTCACAATAACTACTTTAGAAACACGACTATGAAACAAATTGCAAAGATATCTTCTCATCGCATCTTCCACTCTAACAGTATTGACTTTAGCAACTGCTGCTAATAACTCATGGGTGAATTCTTCGGGCTTGGATAGTCTTCGAATGTTCCAATCCATAAAACTTTCTACCGCTTTGTCATTTACGGTCTTTTCTCGCTCAATAATGGAATAAATAACTCCAGCCTTTGCTGCTTCCAAGCCATGGTGCTCCCAGGGACGAATATTCTCTACAAACTCTCGAAATATATTCTTTGCTGCTTGATAGGATAAACAAAACTGAGAAGAACGATTCAATGAAAAATAGATTAGGCCTTCTTCAGGATCACAACGCATTCCATAGGAATACGCATATCCCATTCCACGGATGCCCTTCCAAAGTGGTCCTTCCAACATAGTCAGATACTCAAATAATACCTAAATCAACTGAGAAAGTGCGACTAGAGGGAGAACAAACTTATTACCATCAAAACGGGAACATACTCGTGCATAAAATGATCAGGTCCCTGTGCCGTTAAAACCATAAAGGATGACTCCACAGCTTGTAAAGGCACGATTATCGTTTGATTGTCCTCCAGTTGCTGCAATCTCGTTTCTGCTGTAAAAGCAACTGCTGATTTATTCTCCATCTTCCAAGTGCCGTTTACCATGGACTCTGTTGTTAAGAACCCAAAATACTCAAGCCACTCATCGCGCAGTGATACATTCTGATTGTTTCTCATTACTAGTTCCAAATCTGCGACTAGATGAAAACTTAGATTATGTGGCTGTACAATCGTGTTTCGAAACTTTTCCAGATCATCTATCACTTGTTCAGGATTTGCATCCAACCGATTCAAAACTCTCTATTATATTGAACATATAAGAAGGCTGCAATCAATGCAGGTATCTTTCATCATACCTCTAGAAAGTGATATTGATAGAGTGAACAGGAGCTTGCCAAGTTACTTTTCGTCAAATCGAAATTTAAACAACAAGCAATACAACGCGAAACTGCAGCACCACTGCGCCGTTTTCTCGAAATATTCTTCAAAAGTTTGGACGCTATCGTTTTGGTGCGTTCCGCAGAAAAGATAGTCTTAAATAACAACTTGTAAAGCCATTGAATAGCTTGCGAATATTTATGAGACTACGTGCCTATTTAGAGTTTATAGCAGTAAAATGAAGCAGCACTCACTTCAAACTTTAATTCGAGTACAAGTACTTGAGGAAACTCTCCACAATCATAAGCAGTATGACCTCCACCAAAGCCAATGCTCGTTTCTGCAAAAATGCTTTCGACATGCAAATCTTCAGTTTCACTTCTTATTCCACACAATTCTGTACTCACCTTTCTTTCATTAAATCGTCCACTACTTGTTGATGCGATATCACAGAGCCATCGGAATCTACAAGTGAAGTTTCTAGTATGCTTGCAATATAAAGTACGCACAAAGGACGAAGAGCAGGCTCTATATCTTGCGTATTGAGTACTGCTCTTAATTCGATAAAAGAGGAGTGGACATGATCGATATGTAACAGAAACGGAAGAGGCTTCTCTGAAAAACGACCATGCGATAACCACAACTGCTGACATTCGGAATCTTCTCTTTCTGTTACAACACAAGTATTATTTTGAATAATCATCTATCCAACTAGTTAGATACTGAATTATTATACACATAACCGTTACCTCTGGGACTTCTCTATATGTAGAGATAGGAATAAGTCTTATTTTTTGAGGATCTGGAACAGGAATGGACTCAATTAGTTCCAAAGGGGGCCTTTTACTATTCTGCACGTTTGCCTCATCCAGAGCCTTTTCAAATGCTTTCAAGTCATCCGAAGAAAGCGACTTGCGACGTGTCTCGATACGTTGCTCTTCTTCTTCTCGTAGACGATCACCTTCAGCAATACTGGGCACTGCTTCCAAAATAACCGTTTCTCCTCGTCTACAAATGAAATATCTTTTCAATATATCCAACCAAAAATCCTCGTTCATTTCACTTAGCAAGTTCAATCTTTCCACGACATTCAAGGACTCTTGAAGAGAATCTTGACTGGAATCGTACAAAAAGTGGATTATAATTGGAAAAGCCAAATTCTCCGGTGATTCCTCTAAAGAAGATAAAAACTGAACTTTCGCACGATGCACAAGTCCACGAAGCCTATCCATATCCAAACTACCCTTTTGACACAAGGAATACATGACTTGATCATACAGATGAAGAATATCCTCAAAGTGTTGAGGAGAGGCATCTTCCGCTACAAATATATGAGCAGTCTCCTAAAAACGAGCGAAAACATGTCAAATAAAAAGAACATTTCAGATTCTAATGAGACGTGCCTTATTTTCCAATAACGAATAGTGAACGCCACTACAAAAAGGCTCCTCACAATCCACTAAGGAGGCATGCAATGGACTTGAAGCACCGCCAGTCAAATAAGTATGCATAACATCGATTGCTGCAATGACTTGAAAATCATTCCAACGAGGACCTCTCCATCCTAAATATAAAGAACCGCTGGACTCATCATCCGCCGGGAAGGTTATCGATATAACTTGCTACAAATACTCGATTAACTTTTAGACTGCAGTAAGTATGCCTAGCTTACATTCTCCAAAGGTGGCATAGGAGGTATGGGATCTTTCCACGGACGTTCAAAAGGCCTCTGTTGCCAATTATGTTCTAATCTTTTGCTTATAATCTTGTTCTCTGTTATCTGCAAAGTAGACAGCAACTCTTCTGTGTTTACACTTCCAATCACAATAACACACAAATTTTCTGGTCTATAATACTTCTCATGATATTTACGAACCTGCTCATTGGTAAGCTCACGAATATTTGCGAGAATACCTCCCGTTTCAGAAGATAATCCGCAAACTTCTGGTGCTCCATATAAACAACGAAGAAGTTTTCTGTGTGCTCTAGAACTGCAAGTGTTTTCTCGAGACTGCATTTCTGAATAAACTACCCCAGCATCTAAGCCTTCTCCATTGATATGATGAACCTGGCTGTCTTGAGTATCTCTGAACACTATATACGGTGCTTTCAAAGCCTACCTCTGTAATAAAGCCATAATCTGTCAGCTGAGGAAACAAAATGTGATCCATATAGATGGGAAGCATCGAAATAAAGCCTTCTGAACCTGCCGTCTCCAGAGTGTAGGCCGTATGATCTACATCTGTCCACGCATTGGTTCCCCTTGCAAGGCAACGATTGGCTATATCATCTAATATTCCCTTGTAAGGATACGACTCGCTCCCAAGAAATATTAAATGTTCTAAAGTATGTGGTAAGCCATCGTCACTGCGTATCTGGAACACTTCGTCAACTACAACAAACACTCGGTCCAACTCACTTACTTCAGTTCCCAAACAAAAATATCCATAAACTATAGGAGTATCCACACGAACATTGATAGCTGTTAAACCAGTTTCCTTGGAAACATATTTTTCAGTCACAACTTTTTCTCCAACGCGGAAACGCAACTTGCGTTCAAAATTGTGCATTTTGGCCAATCGCCCACAATTTCTTTCTTTTTTCACATGCCACAATTCAACGACTATCGCCACATTCTTTCGGCTCTCTTAGAGAACAGGTTTATTGTGGCAGTTGTATCTTCTTGTTTTTGCCTAGTTGTGTTTTTCTGGGTGTTGTTCGTAAAGAGATATTATTCCCCTGTGAGGACAAAGATACTAATTGTTGGGCGCTCAGGAGAAGATGAACAACCTGGAAGTGGAAAGACTACTCTTTATCACGTATTACGAACAGGAAAAGTTCCTAAATTTCACTCAGTAACTTCTATGGTACCTAATGAAGGTACTTTTATTCCTCAGGGTTCGAAAAGTTTGAAAGAAATGAACTTTGTTGACTTTCCCGGGAATGAAAGAATGCGGGTCGAACTAGAAGAACAAATACTCCAGGCAAAAGTAGTTGTATACGTTTTAGATCTCTCAAAGTTACAAACGGACTTGAGAAAAGAAGCCATTTCTTTGTTTGAAATTTTCAAACTTCTCAAAAAGCGTAACCGAAAGGCCATTCCAGTTTTAGTATTTTGTAACAAGGTGGATTTATGTGAAAACGTTGAACTAGATAAAGTTAAAAACTTATTGGGAGATGAGATAATGAAATATCAGAGAGAGTTGGCGTCTGCAGGCGGAGAAAATGTTATGTTGGCAACGAATCGAGACTCGCTGTTTGCTTGTTCGCAATATGTGGTCACCTTTGAAAGTGGTTCTGCTGCTCAAGGCTTAGTCGCGCCTGTTATTCAATTTTTAGAAAGAATTTAGAAGAATTGTAAAATGAATAGTTATACTTTGAGTGGACTCTTCCAACCAACAAGGGTTTCTTATTGCGCTCTATTGCGCAAGTAGAGACACTACGATAACTTTTATTTATGGCAAAAGAAGTTTCAACGACCACTCAAGTACATCTCTCCCTTTTTCGTAACTAAAACTATTCTTCTTTCCTGTTGAGGTTCTTTTGTGGTTAACGCTTCTAATGTTGTTTCGAGTTGTTCCAACTTTTTCCTTTCGATCCAAAACTTCAACTGGTCCTTTTCCATCATTTGTGTGACACTTTGCAACATTTTCTTCACATCTTGCTCTGACTTGGACTTTAACCAATTAAGCATCGAGAATCCTTTCAGTGAAATATCTTGTGTTGTAAATAGACTAGTAGGAATACTAAATGGTTTCCCGGAAGCATTTCCATAAGTTACCATAGTGCCACCCTTTCCAAGCAAACGTGCAAGTTCAGTTGCTGTTGGACCGCCAGCGCCATTAAGTGCCAGTTTTGGAGGAGGCAAGTCTTCCAATAAACGTCTCATTGCAAAAGTTCCCACATAACGACTCGACACGACAATATCATTTCCCCAGGCTTTGAGCCTTTCCACGGTAGGACCATAGTTGCTGCGTTCTCGAATGACGCTAATAACACGCAATCCCTTTGCCTTTCCTATTTGAGCAACAGAAAGACCAACTGCTCCTGTGCCACAATTCTGTATGATCACATCTCCCGGGGAAAGTTGGACAAAATCTTCCAGTAACCGATAAGCAACACAAGGACCACCGGAGGCCAGAGATGCATACTCTAGTTTTACCGATTTAGAGATAGGAATCACTTGAGACTCACTGAATACACCATGTTCTCTCCAAGCACCGATTCCAAACCCAAAAGGTACCACGCGGTCTCCAACACCCACGGACTTGACTTGATTGCCAGTTGCTACTACTTCTGCCACACCTTCTAAACCGGCAACCAAAGGCAACTTGGATCCTTCTTCTGTTATCTTTCCCATACCTCTTATCCACGCCAAATCTGTTGTGCCTATACTTGAGGCAAGAAACGACACGAGTACTTGCGAAGGACCAAGTTTCTTCTCATCATAGCTTTGAGTCTCCTTTTTCAAGACATCAGAAACCTGTCCATGGCGAGAAAAAGTGTAGGCGATTCCACTTATACTTCTGTTGAAACAAGTTGGCTTCTTTTTTTCCAAAGAAAACTTGACGAGTCGGACAGGAATTTTCATGTTGTGTGCCACAATCCAAAATGTACGAAAAGGATCAAAAAAGTGTTGGATTGTGAATGCGAAAGAGAATTTCTTACAATGCGTCGTTGACTATTGTAGAAAAAGTCAACTTTGGATTTCTCTTCTTTTCATCTGCATCGATCGTATTTTTGTCTTTTTCCGTCCGCGACAACAACAACAGGAAATTCATTGATGGACAAACCTCAAGTGGATCATTCCACGTTGGTAAAGATAGACTTGTCTCAAGGCAGCTTTAAAGTACTCCAAGACTGTGACAAAGATTTAGAATGTGATCATAATACCAAGTTTCAGTTGGAACTTATTCAGTATGGTCTCTTTTCACCTGGTTTTTGGACGAGAGAAAATGTTCTGCTCTTCTATTTGGAGCTCGTGTCAGGTGTATTCATAAGGGACACTCTCTACCTTTTCTACAACAAAGGTGAAGAACATTTGTTTGCGAGTTTAATGCTGTTGTTGGAGACACAAGTCTCACTGTATGCAGACATAAAAACAAACTGGGAGAAACGACACTTTATCGTTGGCCTCATCGTCAGGTCTTTGTGTGAGGAATATCAACGACAGTATTCAGAGCTATGTTCACCGAATGAAAGCACGAAAGATATGCTACTAGTAAACAGATTGTTTCAAATTCGGGAGGAGTCCAGACAATTGTCTTTGTTCAAACAAAGAGTCGATTGTTTTTTGCGGACACTTGAAGACAGTTGGAATTGGATAAAAGAGACGAGGGGAGCACATACAGAAGAGAAGCTTTCCGAGGAGAATTTTGTCTGCAATAGTATGAAGCAAGTCGTGACTGTAAGCATTCGTATCCTATTGACCACATAGACTGCTGTTTGCTGAACTTGTGTGTATAGGACACAATAGACTTGCTAGAAAGAGTAGAGCAGAGATGCATAGAATGGGACAAAAAGACAGAAAAGCTTTCAGGAGAAGTGAAACAAGAATATTTGTCGTTTTTGGCGCCTTTTGTGTATCAGCGCTTTCTCGTGTGTTTGTTTACTTGGAACGCTCTGGTAAGTTTTATTCATATATATATAGTTGAAAAAAACTAAAATTATCATGTTTAGTTGATTGAATGTTTTCATTCTAATTTCTTTGTAGTCGAAACCATTCGAGGGTTTGTTACACTGACTGTTGGTGCCCCTGTTTTAGCTCTTGCCGCTAGTCTTTCGTTTGCGCATTATTATCGACGCAAAAGTATGCCGATTTTTGCAAAGGAAGACACATTTTTCGAGTGAAGGCACAAGGTTTGCGAAAATAAAGAATAGTTGTGTTATTCGTTGGAAGCTTTTGTGGTTTGCGGTGGAATTTGCCATTCCAAATATCGCAATAGACGTTGCATCATGGCACTTGAATGTTTTGTGAATGTCAAAGGTTTTTGTAGAAAGGAGAAGAAATGTTTCCCAAAGAAAAGTGTTTGTTTTTCCACTCGTTGGTTTTGGTTGGTTTGTTCTCATGGAAAATCTTCAAGTCTGCGTCGAAGGGTTTTGGTCACTGGAGCAGCAGGCTTTATAGGTTTCCATGTAGCCAAGTCTTTGGGACAGCAGGGTGATTTGGTTGTCGGGATAGACAACTTTAACAACTATTATGATACAAACCTGAAAAGACTTCGGGCACAAGTTCTTCTTCACCAGTTTGGAATTGCACTGTATGAGCTGGATATAACCGATCAAAGGTCGCTTGAAAAGCTCAACCAGGATTATCAATTTACTCATGTGTTACATCTTGCAGCACAAGCTGGTGTTCAATATTCTTTGGTGAATCCGAGGTCCTATACAAGTTCCAACGTGGAAGGATTCGTTTCCTTGCTGGAAGCGTTGAAGAACAGTTGCCAATCCCTCCAGTTAGACTTGCCAGTTGTTGTGTATGCTTCATCTTCGTCGGTTTATGGGAAGAATAAAAAAGTACCGTTTTGTGAACAAGACCCCGTAACGTCGCCTGCCAGTCTATATGCAGTTACCAAGATATCTAATGAATTGCTTGCACAGGTATATCATCAACTTTATGGCTTCAAGTTGACAGGTAAAATACCGTGATAATATTTGTGCCATTCAGCTTCTACATATATGAATATGGTTCCTAGGACTTCGATATTTTACTGTATATGGTGCATGGGGACGCCCTGATATGTCTTACTTTTTGTTTGCGGAAGCAATTCATGAACAAAGAGAACTTTTCTTATATCAGACTGAAGAACCCGTTCATCTACCAATACATTCAGGCATTGTGAAGGAGCCTTGTAGAGACTTTACTCATATTAAAGATATAGTAAAGGGCACCATAGCAGCATTAGATAAAGGTTACGACTTGGAAGTGTTCAACTTGGGCAACTGCTATCCTCAAAGAATATCTTATATGGTTGAGTGCCTCGAAACATTATTGGGGAAAAAGGCATTGGTGCAGTATCGTCCTTTGCCAATGGGAGACGTGCCTTGTACTTATGCAGATATCAACAAGGCACAGAAGTTTTTAGGATTTGAACCGCAGGTGGATATGAAAGAAGGCTTGAAGGACTTTTGTGAATGGTTTCTCCGATGGAAAGAGTTGAAAGCAGCTGATCTTCTATCCATGTCGTTATAACAGCACAGCAATGGAAGTTCATCAAGAAGCTTCATATTCCATTGGACAAGAAGTTTGTAGATGCAAAGTCAGTTGGAAGTCTTGTAGACAAAGGTATCGCTTCCTATCTTCTATAGCAAGATGAAAGTTATTTCTATGTGTTTCTATTTGTTTTTCTATAAAATGACAAGGCGGATTGCGGTTTTTGAAAACTCTCATCATGTCTGCTTTATTGGAGAAGCTCTTCCGCATTCGTGCCCGTGAGAGCAGCATAAGCAAGGAAGTAAGAAGTGGTGTTGCAAACTTCTTAGCCGCTTCCTATGTTTTACTTCTCAACTCTCAATTATTCTCCACAAAAGCTTCCGTACCGAGTTTTGAAGTAGCAGTTGCGACAGCTATCACAGGAGCAGCTGGCTCTATCCTAATCGGACTCTTTACCAATCTTCCCCTTACACTGGCACCAGCTGCAGGTTTAAACGCGTACTTGGCAAATATTATTGATCAGTTTCCTTCTGAACCATTCGAGGGTTATCGCGACACTATGACATTAACCCTAATAGTAGGAATAGCTCTTGTAGTTGTTGCGCCTTGTTTGTCTTCCGCCTTTATCGTTGCTGTTGTGCAGCGATTTCCAAAAAGTTTGCGTCATGGTCTTGTCGCCTCTATAGGCTTTCTTCTTGTATTTCTGTCTTTCAGGACTTTCTCCTTTAGTTTTACTGACGGCAAGCTGTATATATTTCTGTTTGGGCTTTTTATCCTACAGTTGCTAAATGTTCTAAGAGTACCTGGAGGTACACTAATGAGTATCGTTGTTTGTGCTATACTTTTGTTTTTCTATTCAAAGCATCCACTGCCCAATGCTATTTTCCTGTTACCTAAGATAGGAACTATAGTGTATTCGTTTAGCTCTCAAGCGTTTCTTCGTTCATGGAGGGAAATTGTAGGAGGAAGCATAGGAATATTTTGGATCATTTTACTTGATTTATCCGTAGTTCCACAAAGTATTTTAGGAGCAGACGAAGCTTTCCTTCCGTTGCTTTCTACTTGGCCCAACAATGCGCAATCCGTTGGAACAGTTCTTCTCACCGGAATGACCTGCCTTTTGGGAGGATATACGGGAGCTGGCGTTTGTATTCCTTTTGCAGAGTCTTCTGTAGGCATTCGGGAGGGTGGAAGGACTGGACTGACTGCTGTCGTCACTGGAATATGTTTTCTTTGCTCAACAGTTGTCATGAGTCTCTTTCAGTCCATTCCGCTAGGAGCAACTGCACCGCCATTATTTGTGGCAGGAGCGCTCATGCTCAAGGTTTGTTTGGGTTATATTTTTATACATTTCATTATTTATGAAGAATATTATATATTAGGAAGTAGAACATATTGAATGGAGAAACGAAAGACAAGTACTTCCAGCGATTATGACATTGTGTGTAGTTCCATTTACCAATTCTCTTATGAGTGGTTTTGTCCTTGGGTTGGCAATATTGACTATTGAGTATATCCTACAACGGATTGAAGAATGTCGTCTCATAAGAGACTCGACATGTGAAGAAATAAATGTCATACAGGTAAGGTTTAGCATGGAGATATTCATTACACTATAACCAAATGGTATAGGAAGAGCAGCCTGTTGAATAATACTAAAGTTTCCGGAAAATCTATTTGTACGAGTAGTGGAAGCATTTACCAAATCATTCTCACAGAGTTGAAATAAAGCACGAAACAGGTTTTATTTCGTCGCACTGAAGAACTCACAAACTCAGTGTAGAGAATCCAATTTGTTCCCATCACACGAAAATTTCAGACTCTCCAAACTCTGCATTGGGATCGAAGCCACCAAAGGCAGGCTGCTCATTAAAAGAAGGCCATGATGGATAGGATGGATATTGAGGAAATTCCACATAGGATGTGTAAGAAGGAGCGTAAAAATAGCTAGGCGAAGGATATCCCTTTGAGTAATCTGCAAAGTCTACTTGAGCTGCTTTTCCATTGTCCTTTGATGAGGCACTACTAGTTACTTCTAACTTGGGGATCTTGGTTGTAGCTGGAATAACAGAGGCGTTGCCTGAAGCAGAAGCATTTCCAAAAGTCTGACTGAAACTGAATGCATCTTCTCCAACGGGAACTGCATGAGCTACGAGGAAAACAGCTACAAAAGACAAAACAAAGAGAAAATGAGTGAGTCTCATTACGTCGTTGAGTATCAAACAACAACAAACAAGTGAAAAACAAGCTGCTTATTTATATTGTGAAAGTGTCGTTTCGTCAATTTTCTAGAGACGCTTCATGGCAACGGTTCATTATTCAAAAGCCACAGGTGGAAGCCAATGAATCATTTTTCGCTGGGCCCAACAGATGGATCGTCGCCAAAATTTCCAAAAATAGAAACTTTCAACGTGGAAGATCGTTAAAGATTCTCGTTGGATCACTCCGGCTTTATCAACAACAACGCTCTTCGATTGGGAGGATTTTCTCATTTACTATTCCAAGTTCTTGTAATATTGACAAGGAGACTCGCCATAAAAACTCCGATGAGACGTCATTGACAAGGTCATTGTTTACATTTTGTGGTTTGCAATCTTTCCAATACAGGTTAGAGGAAAGATCGTTGACATGCCGAAAACTTGGATCAGAGGAGCAAATAGCATTAGCAATCAACGCCGTAATTGTTGAAGCTCCTTCCGTTGGAGTTCTCATGATATATGACAAAAGTCTCTTTGAGAAGAACCCGATAACTGGAGCATGCAAGAGCCATTCTTCGCGGTAAATATCCGAAAGCACAGCGCCTGGATGTACAGCGAACACCTCTACCCCTTTGTCTAATCGAATGCAACTCGTTGTTAGCGATTTGTATATGCTAGTCCATCGCAACGAATACCTTTCATTCGTTTCCTCAACTCATAAGCAAATAATATATTTGCAAGTTTACTCTGCGCATAGGCGGAGACCGGTATATAAGGGTAGTTAACAAACCGATAATCTGCAAGCTTTTCAGGTTTTCCATATTCATAGGCATTAGAAGTTACTACAATTACGCTGCTAGGCGCACTAGAATATAAAAGTGAAACTCTTTTCCTGTACTATGTTGAATAAGCTTCGAACCTTTGTATCAAACGAGGTAAAAGTAAATAAGTTAAGAGGAAGTGGCCCATGTGATTCACAGCGAAATGTAACTCCAATCCATCTCTTGTCATTTTCTTTTTCTAAAACACTTTAGAAGCGGACGGGTCAAGGAAACTTATTCTTACTGCTGCTTGCATCACACCTGCATTAAGAACGAGGAAATGTATTGGCTCATTCAATTCAAGGATTCTTTTAGCCAAAGTTGAAACAGCATTGAGGTCTGCCATATCTGCCTCTAGACAGCAAAAACGAGTCTACATAACTATCAACTCTAAGAAATGTTCAAGATGCTATACGAACAGTTTCGTGGATACCCAAGTCTTTTTTCAAGCGTTCTGCAGTAGCTTTTGATTTTTGTAATGTTCTGCAGCATATCAGTAAGCGAGCCTTAGCTCTGGCTAGTTTGAGGCAAGTTGCATAGCCAATTCCAGTATTACAACCTGTCACTAATATCGTCTGTAAACCTGAGAAACTACCATTCTGATCGAAACTGCAGTCTTACTTTATTCTCCAGTGAAACGTTTTCAATTTCTTTGCAGTTGTTTAGTTTCCATCTACCCAACAGAAAATCCGAACACACCTAGTCAACTATGTCAATAAATATATTAGGCGTTCATTTTTACTTTACGTCTAATGTTACAAACGGTTTACTTAGAAATACTTTCAAGGACGCCAACTGAACCAGTGCCATTCTTTCCAACTATGAAAATCGCTCACCTCGAGAGACGCACGCAGGAGGACCGTTCAAATCTGCGGATTGAGCTCGATCTTTCGCTTCCTCTGCTCTCTCTCCTCCTCATCTTCTTCTCTCTTCCTCTGTGGTGTTTTTCCTGTGAAAGAGGAATTGTGCATCCAAAGAATTGTAACTAGTGAGGCCTTGTATAAGAGAGCTTCTGGTATTTCGAAGCTGTATATTAGGAAGAGTTGTGTTTGTCAACAGATTGGTTGGTAATTGCGTTCTATTGTTGTTTGGACGCAAGTTACTTGTGTGTGTGTCTCTCTCGCTCTCTCGTGATCTGTATTTCATAGAGAAACAAAGCGCTAATTTACTGGGCATCATAAACTATTTCGAGAGTCATTCAAAATCACGAGGAAGCTCTTATCACTGGATTCGCTTATGGAATAACTTTTCCTCATCCAGGCAAGGACAAGTCGGATAGATAGAGAACGCGTTCCTCTACTGATAAAGGAAACTTTATACTCATATATTTCAACTTTGGAAACTCGTATAGTAAGCACTGGTTAAAGAGGCTCATGCATAGTAATACATGGAACTAAGAACTTATCCAACCTATTATCCAACCTCGATTGAATATGACATATTTCGTAAGTCTTTGTATTGGCCTTGGTATATCTGATACGGATGAATACTTCCATAGAGGGTCACGCCCTATGTTCTACTTGTGGACAGTTACTCTCCTTTCCTGTTGGATCTGCTTTGGTTCAATGTCCGATATGCAAAACTGTCGTCAGTTTACGTCCCATATGTAAGATAGGTACTGTCTGTCTCGCAATACACTCAACCATCGTAGATACTATGGCAATTGGTGGTCAAACTCGTTGTTCAGGCTGTCATCAAAATATGATATTTCCACTAGGAGCTACTGTGGTGCAATGTACCAACTGTTCATCGATAACTCACTGTCCTAGTTTACGATACTTTTTTTGTCGAGGATGTGGTCTGCATTTGGCCTATTGTGCTTCTCCTGATGTTACAAGTGTCTTATGTACGGTATGCAATACTCTTCGCGATATCGTCTCTATTGAGATGGAGTCATTCTTAATGCAACTCGGTCATAAAAGAATAGTTCCAGAACAGGAGGAGTCTTTGCCTAGTCAGAGTACGAGAGCTTCTTCGGAGACAACTCAAGGATTCCTTCCATCATCATCCGTTGCATCTCTTCATTCCAATGAAGAAGAAGATAGAGAAACAGTTCAGATGTCTCCTGTGGAACGTACCGATGAAGAAGAAAACTAAACCAATATTATTTCCTATGCAAGGAACGTTACCAAACTGCTAGGAAGAAGCCATATAATAATCATGGATGCATCATAAACCAGAAATCGTTGATGAAACTCTGCGGCATCCCAGTTTTGATGGAAATAGTCGTTCTTATAAAGTTTTAACAAATTATCGCCTTGTGGGTTTATTCAGTACGTTGAGAATATCGTATTTTTCTCTTTCCAGTTCCATAATTCCCCCATACTCATTGTCCCGAATACCAATAAATATACTTTCACAGTCCTTGCAAGAAATGAAAAACTTGCATTTGTTACATATCGTTTCACTTACCTTTGTAAATGCCACTCCAGAAATATCTCCGAAAACATCCACTTCTTCACGTTCCTCAAATGCACGTCTACTCAAGTCATAAATATGAACAAAGTCAGTGTGTTCTGCCATTGCAAAATATCTTCCATTCGGAGAAAAACGAACGGAACGAACTGCATCCATACGAGCTGGAAGTGTGTGGATAGGACCTCTGTCTGCAACTCGACTATCCCAGATGCGGCATGTCAAGTCTTGATTACCCGTCGCAAATAAAATCCCTTCAGGATGCCACGAGGTTGAAAATGTATAGTCACTGTGTCCGTAAAGTGTCTGAGCTACACTATTGGCTCTCAAATCATAAACAAGAACCCGAGTATCATCACCTCCAACAACTAATAAATTGCCATCGGGATGAAGACTTGCATGATTCACTGCAAATGGAAAGTGAATACTGGTTTCCAGCTCTAAAACAGAAAGATCATAAAATCGAACAAAACAGTCATTACTACAACAATAAAGTCGACCAAACATATTGTTGCTATCTTCTACAATATTAAGGGCATTCACAATCGCATTATCATCTTCTGAAGAATAAAACTCTTTCAAAATTTGGTTCCATCCCAAGTGAAACATTGCTATTTCTCCACAACGACCTCCAAGAACAAGAATATTATTTCGTCCTACACACATACTCATAGCGCCACTTTCAATAAAAGTTCCTTGAAGCTGTGAATAATGCAACACATTCTTTCGTTGTTTTCTCAAAACATCCCAACGAGCAACTGCTCTTTCATGTTGCGTATATACTTGGTGTGGATAAGGTGCCCATACCAAATGTCTCAATTGATAGTGAGAGATGGAACAACGAACTCTACGGGTAAAATGAAAGAAACGAAAAAAGCAACGACTAGAAGGTTTCGAAAAGTCACAAGTTGCTTTGCTTCGGTCATCAAATAGCTCATTTCTTGTCAGTTTCTCCGATAAGTTCTGTTGCAGCCTAAAGCGGCGAAAGTCTTCTCTTGAATATGGAAGCTGGTACCAGGGAATTCCTTGTACATCTCTTCCAACAGCTGCTTCTTCCGCCTTCACTTCCAACAACTCGCAAACTTCACGGTCCAGCCACTCCAAACCTGCCCAACTCGAGTCTAAACCTGCCGTTGTTTGTTCTGCAGACCTAAGAGGAACATACTCTTCCAACGAACTTCCATCGTCTATATCAATTCCAAACTCTTCTTGTGCTTCTAAAGTCTCTGCATAAGTCAACCAGTCACCTGGAAAGAGAGCTTCGTCAGATACATATATACGGTTTACTTCTTCAGGCTCCTCTTCTCTTTCGCTCATGGACGAAAATTATTCGCTTTTCCCACAAATAGGACAGAAATGACGAAAGACTACTGACAATTTATTACCACACGCAACTTTTACTGTGGATATATATGTAATATATTTTAAAATTCAGGCTCTTAAGTGGCTAACACTGCTTTCCAAAACTATACAGCCATACTTTGTTCCAACTCTCGCAATTCTCGCTCCTCATCGTTGATTTCTTCCTCTTTCGGAAGCTCGACACGACTAGAAGCAGTTTCTCTGACAGTCTCTTTGTGAGTTGAACTTGCAACACGTGCATTTCCATTTGCCTTCTCTTCACGCTCCATTTTTTCTTCTGTCTCCAGCATATAACGGTCCAGTTCTTCCCCTTCCAATTCGTCCAACTCTGCCCTCAGTTCTTCTTCGTCTACATACGCATTTCCAGCAAGCGGTTGCGCCAAAGCGTCGGAAACCATATTCGATTCTTCGACTAGTTCTTGCGTATCCGCCATAACGTCGTCTACTTCCTCCACCTTTAACTTGTCGTGAGCCCTTCTCAGCTGTTGGTTTCCTCTTCGAAAGGCGTCCACTGTTTGTGCACTTGCGTTTGCATTCTCAAGTGTGAGAGCCTAACAACATGAAATAAATATGAGTTCAAGGGGCTCCCCTTGCCTACCTGTAGCTCCAAGTTGTAACGAATATTTTCCGTGTTTGCAATTTCCTTCTCAAGAAGCTTCTTTCGCTTCAACGCCATAAGGGCCCCTAATTGACTCTCAGTAAGCAGTTTCTCTTCTACAGTAATAACCTTCTCATACCTCTTCTATCCTTTTGCATTAAAAGTTTCTTGGCCTTTTGTACCTCGGCATCCACTTTTGCTTGCTGTAATTGCTGCTTCCTCTCAAGAAGTTCAATGTGTTCCCTTATATCTGAAATAGTATGTGCAGGGGAGGAACTTGTTTTCTTTTGAGAAAACTTCACTTTGATTCGGTTTATGTACTGCATAGCAACCACCACAACGCCTTGTGTATGTAATGGCGCCCTCTTGAATCGAAAACCAAAAGGAAATCCGCCAACTCTTCTTTTTTTTCCCTTACTTGCAGCGTGGCCAAATTCGTAAGAGCCAGGCAGGCATTCTCTTCTCATTGGCATTACTGAAATATTCTCTTCCAACGGATCCAAGCAACTGCAACGAAAAATGCAAACGCAGAAAATCCTAAAAGACTAGAACTAACAAGATAAAACGCATAAGGATGATCTTCCATGTGGGAAGTAAGGTTCATCCCAAATAAACCAGAACAAAATGCACCTGCACATACGGTCACGCTAACTATTCAATACAAAAGCTTCCTAGAAAATACCTGAAGATAAAGATAACATCCCAAGATTGAGATAAACTTCTAGGCGCAAGATACGATTTCTCATGGCATCCAAGCGAATCTGAGTAATATTTTCTGTAACACGAACTGTCTGAATGGTAGAAACTACTTCATTGCGCATAGAATCAATCTATAGCAACTTATATACAACCTAAAATAAAAACAAAAAAGCAAAAATACCTGCTTCAAATAAGTTTCAAACATCATTTCCACTTCTTCATGCTGATCCACTCGACGACGGTGTCCTATCATATCCTAAACTTAAAATCCAACAAAAGCAACATATTTGCAAATTAATCACCTGTTTCTAATTTGGTAGTCAAATACATTTCAGACATATCCTCATCGTTACGCAATACTTCATTCAGTGCAGCATGTGCTTCTCGAATCTTTACGTCAAATTCATTTAAACTATTTTGCAATGGAAGCAGCCTATCCAGACATATTCTCACAGAATCCGCTCTATACAAACAAATTAAAACTTTTCAGAAAATTGTCAACAAAAACAAACCCGGTCTCATTCGAACTTAGAGTATCCAGTACATTCTCAACTGCAGGGACTAATGTTCGTAGCTGTCGACTCTTTCGAATACTAAGTCTCCAATATAGAATATGGACCAAAGAAACTTACAAGTGAGCCACAAACATCAATAAGAATTGCTTCTAACGATCGAAACTCGAAAGGAAGAGGATGCGAAGGATCTCTGATTCTACTCCTCAACGAAGGTATAAAGTTCTGTACTGCAGGATTAGGTGGGTCAAACAAGAGAACAGAAGTTGCCTGAACAACCGCACGAATATGCTCAAAATGTACAATCTTCATCACAATTACAATGAACTATCAACAACACTGAATGGGACACCTTACCACTGCATTCTTCCTAGCGAGAAACACCGGAGATTCGTTTCGGAAACTTGGATCTACCACACGCAAGTCACGAAAATTTAGTTTTAGAGAAGACGCTATCGCAACAGTCAGTCAACAAAAAAGCTTGTCGATGCAATAAATACCCAAGTCTGTTTTCTGCACTTGTTTCGGCGTTATATTTCCGTGAATGTCTATTTCTATACACACAAGAGGTACTGCTGCAATTGCTTCGTTCCGAATCATACGTTCCCTTTGCAACGTTATTTCTTCAATGCTTCCACTAAAGTTACTTTTTCTTCCGTCACCAAGTACAACTGAGCAATGTATGTTACGTTTCGTAGACATGGTCATACAACAAAGATGACTATGATCAGAAGAAGAAAGTGTTTTCTTAAAGTTGTGATACAGTTTAGAATAAACACGTTTATTTGGGTTCCATCTTGCGCACAAATAACTTGACGACACAAACCCCTGCAACACGGTTCTCCAAATCATTGGAAAAGTTTCTTTTGCATGACACAACGTTTATCTACAGCCTTCCGATATACAAAAGAATCCTCTCATCATTACAATTCTTCAAAAGTATTATTTTCACTTTCTGAATGAATAGTTTCCATTTTGGTTATTCTATTCAAAGGGACAAAACTTCCATATCCTGGTTCGCAGTGAAAATAGTAATGTCCTTGATAACTTGAAAACGTTTGAGAATGGCTGCCTTCAAGATCAATTTATACGAAAACAACTCACCTGCCATCATTCTTTCCTACAGGTTCGTCAAATTGGACTCCAACAAACACTGTTTCAGCTTCATGAACAGGAAGCTTTCCGACGTAACGAACTGTTGCAACACGGTTATTAGGCGCAACAAAGCATCTATCGCCAACCTTTGCATGAAACTTAAAGCCTCGCTCTTGGAATTGTTCGGCATTAAACTTACATGGAGTTCTATGTTGGTAGAGTGTGAAGCTTTGGCTTGAAGCATTTCTTCTCGAAACTTTCTTCCACTAACTAAACAACTTTGTTCAGACACATTATTCGTCATACAATTGCGACACGAACCTTCTCTCTGTGCGTAGCTCTCTTCTGGAACTTGGTATTTTGGAACTTCCTCAGCTTCTTCTTCCCTCCATATACGGTCCTCCGAATCGTCTTGTTCTCGGTGATCAACTACGTGCAAACGGTAGTTACTCCTTATAGGAAACGAACCTAGAGTAGCTTGTTGGTCGTCCACCATTTCTCCAACCTTCTGTCCTCTATCATCGTATACTTCTATCAAAAAATCGGAGTGCAACGTTCCTGTGACTACTTCTAGCTTTTTCTTGACGTGCTCTAATGTCCAATCTGGTTGGAAACGAACTTCTCGAAAAACTAGTGGCCTTTTAGAGTGCGTCACGTCCAAAACGAGAGTAGAAGAACTCATTGGGAAAAAAATGAAAAAATTTTGGCGCGTTTTTTCCTTCGCATTGGGTGGTCAACACGACATCCCCACGTGCGTGTTTTCTAACAATCCAAAGCCAAAGGTCAAAAGACCTTTTCTTCTCCATTGCAAGTTGTTGAAATTTCATTTCGTGATGAGAGTTACAGTAACCGGTGCAGCGGGTCAAATAGCTTATTGTTTGTTACCGTTATTGGCTCGTGGTGATGTTTTCGGGTATGAACAACCCATAGAGTTGGTGCTCTTAGATATAGAGCAGGCTCAGACCAGTCTCCAAGGCGTGGCAATGGAGGTGAGTTGTATGGTCACCAAGTGATGTGATAGTTTTTATACAGAACATAGTTAGAAGATGGAGCTTATCCGTTGCTGACGGCTATTCACTGTACTAGCGACGTGAACAAAGCATTTGTAGAAGCAGATGTTGCAATCCTTCTCGGTGCGTTCCCTAGGAAACTTGGAATGGAAAGAAGAGATCTTCTTGTAAAGAATGCAGGTTTGTTGTTCTAATATGATTGGAGCGTTTCTGAACAACTTGGAAAGCTATTTTCAAGGAACAAGGAGAAGCAATTAGGAAGCACGCGAAGGAACATATTCGTATACTGGTAGTTGGAAATCCTGCAAACACAAATGCGGCTGTACTGGCTCAGTATGCTTCAAATATCGACAAAAAACAGATAACAGCTCTGTCTCGATTGGATCAAAATAGAGCAACTAGCTTTGTTGCTAAGAAGCTCAAGGTATCATAGCTATTTTCAACTGTGTTTCTCGCCTAAGTTCAAATGAAAGATATCACCTGAAGAAGTGAAAAATGTGTTTGTGTGGGGAAACCACTCCAATACTCAGTATCCAGATTTATTCAATGGAGTAACAAACAGAGGTAAAGCGCAATTCATTGGCACGTTGGCTTACTTACTACAATATGGTATTCATATGCAATGATATTAGGACCATTACCGGACTGGCTTCGAGATGAAAAATTTTTGCGAGACGAATTCATTCCAGTTATTCAGGAACGAGGAGCTGCTGTGATAAAGGCTCGCAAGCTTTCGAGTGCAATGTCCGCTGCAAATGCAGTAAAGGATCACTTGAGAGACTGGTTTCTTGGTACTCAAGATATTGTGAATATGGTGGTGTGTAGTGACGGTTCTTACGGTTCGTAATAGCTGTTTGGCAATTCCGCAAGTAATAGCTCCTGTAGGCATCAAGAAAGGAATATTTTTCTCCTTTCCTTGCTATTGTCCAGGGAATGGCACGTTCGAAATAGTTCCTCACTTTCCCTGGTCATCTTTTGGTGAACCTTGGATAGAGAGGACTAAGAAGGAATTGTATGAGGAATGGGTATTGTGACAGTCCTCCAGTGTGGGAAGCTAAATAATACTGAATTTCGGTGTAGGAACAGGCCTTTACAGCATTATTCCCAAAATCGAGTTTGTAGGAACCTATTCCAAAACAAGTGGAAAATTTTGAATAAAACTCTTAGCGTACTGCTAACAGTTACAATGTTTATTTCACAAATATGTACAGTTTCTTGAAAGTTTTTTTCTTCCTTAACCATCCTTTTGAATATGAGAAGCTCACTTCGAAAGCACCAAAAAATTTTCAGATTTTGGACGCAACGGGTATCGATCCCGTGACCTCTCGCATGCTAAGCGAGCACTCTACCATCTGAGCTATGCGCCCTTCCTGCTAAAAACACGGATTTGTAGCTTTATATAGTTTCGTCACAGTACCACTTCAAAAAATAATTTCTTTTATTTTCCACACACTACGATTCACTCACGTAAAATTGAAGCGACAGTGCTCTTCACATATTCTATAACATTGTGGTCTCTATCATTAAGAGACGACGCCTCACACTGTCCAGCAGAGTCCACTAAACTCTTCGCATCTGAAGCATGTTTTTTGGCTGCTGAACAAAGATTCTCCGCCAATTTTGACAACAATAAGGCTTTTTGTAAGTTGCTAGACGCTGAATTTTCACTTGAAGTTAACTGCTCTTTCATAAAAATTGCCCTCGAATAGTGACTGCTTGCCAAGTCATGGTTTTCAAGCAACGCATAAATATCACCTGCTTTGCCGTGGGTTGTTGATAGAATACTAAATTCTTTATCTCCAAATTCTTCTTGTTTCTCTAACAAAGAATCTTCCAATAACTTACAAGCTTGTTCGATGTACTGCGCCGCCTTTTCGAGTTCATTTTGATTGCACCTTGTGAACGAACCAAGTCAGTATCAGTAAGCATACCAAAAAAGTACGTACGATACGTCACTCAGTTTGCCCAGAATCATAGCCTGCTGGTTTATATATTTTTGCTCTGTTTTGCCTGTCAATTCCAACTGGGCTTGCTCAAGTCTTGCTAAAGCACTGGCATAGTTGCCACCATTTTGCGCTTTCAAGGCTTGAAAAAGCAAAAATGTTGTCCTTTTCTGTAGAAAGTCGGTCTCGCGTTCGGTTTGGATATTACCAGGTTCGTCTTCTTGTAACAAATCTATATTGTGACTATGTGCTTGAATAAAGGACTCTACATCTTTGTCCACCTCAGTTGCACTTGTATAGTTCTCTACATCTGCAGCACACAAAAGGCAGTCCTTTACTCTTTGGCAGCAAACCTTGCAGTAACAGTGTCCACAGGGCACTGCTCGCTGAGCCTGATACAGTAACGCACGACAAAGTGGACAGCAGAGAGGACTTATTGCTTGTTCCCAACCACTTTTTGTAGCTTTCCTACCAAAACCAAAAGGACATTCGACAGGCTGGTTTGTTGTATTCGCAAAACTACAAGTCGACAAGTCATTCTCCTCTTTCGATAGTGCCATTGTGAAGATTTCGAAATGGTTTCTTCTGCTCTGTCCAAGGAAGAAACAAGTCGGCGACATGTTTCAGCTCGACACCATAGTCGAAGAAGAGAGCGTTCGGTTTCTTCAAGAAGAGACTCACCTTACTCAAAGCGAAGTAGAAGACACAGTCGTTCCGACTTCGGTGAAGAGGAAGCTGGTCGAAAGCACAGTAAAGAATCCACTGGGAACCGCCACTTGACAGAAAGTGGTGCAACTCCAAAACACTCTTCTACTTTTGGTTCAGATAAACTACAGCCTTCTACCAGTCAAGGGTTGTCAAATGAGACACAGTTGAAAGATACAAAACGAGAACCCATTTCGTTGGAGGAGATTCTTAAAAAGAAAAGAGAAGAAGAAGAGGCAGCAAAAAAACCTCGTTTTATATCAAAAAGTGAAAGGGAAAAGGAAGCTTTGGAAAGGCTTTATGAGAAGAGGAAGGCAAAGGAACCGATGAGGGTCGATAATACACAATTTCCCAGCGACTCTGTTTCAAAGAGCTTTTCTAGTGTTTCTGGTGCCGATGCACCACAAAGAGACAAAGCAACAAGTCAGAAGAATTCTCAGTTGGATGATGAGGAGTCTCATCGAATGAAGGAACTTCTCAGAAAGCATTATATGAAAGAGAAAGATACCAAATCACGAATTACGAAGCCTAGCGAAAGATTTCGTTTTCGCTTTGAGTGGGATAATTCTGAAGATACCTTAAATACTGAAGGATATAGTGACCTTTCTTCGTTTGAAGTTCCTCTCTTGTTTGGAAGAGGGCATAGAGGAGGTATGGACCCTACTTCGGCTACTGCTTCAGAGTCTTCTTCAAAGCGATTGTCCAAGCCCAAAGACTTGAAAGCGTTATCGGAGGATGGTAAAGTGGAAATGACTCTCGACGACCCTGTTCATCGTAGACACAAAAAGGATATGAGGCACTGGTCAGAAAAGTCCAGGGAAGAGATGACGGAGCGTGACTGGAGAATATTTCGTGAGGATCACAGTATTGCATATCGTGGAGGAAAGGCACCTTTTCCCGTAAGTGTTACTATTTTCGTGAGTATGGCAACTAATTGGTTTGTTAGGCTCGAAACTGGGAAGAGACAGGCTTACCACGTGTTCTTTTGGATTCTATTCGACATGTTGCAAAATATAAGCAACCTACTCCAATACAGATGGCAGCTATTCCAATAGGACTAGCAAAACGTGATATGATTGGACTAGCAGAAACAGGAAGTGGAAAGACGGCAGCTTTTGTTCTTCCTATGTTGGTTTACATAAGTCAGCGTCCTCCTATGACAGCTGCCAATGCAGCACAGGGCCCATATGCAGTAATTCTAGCACCGACAAGAGAGTTAGCTCAACAAATTGAAGAAGAAACTAGAAAGTTTGCAGAACCTTTAGGATATCGAGTATGTTCAGTTGTTGGAGGAGTTTCCATCGAAGAACAGGGAATGAAACTTAGGGAAGGCGTAGAAATAGTTATAGCCACTCCAGGAAGAATGATTGATTGTCTCGAACGAAGATATTGTGTTCTTAATCAGTGTGACTATGTAGTGTTGGATGAAGCTGACAGAATGATCGATATGGGCTTTGAACCTCAGGTACAAGGCGTTTTGGATGCGATGCCTTCTTCACATCTCAAACCTGAACTTGAAGATGGAGACTATATGGAAGAATATATCCATTCTTCAGGTGCTGTATATAGACAAACTTTTATGTTTTCTGCAACGATGCCACCTGCTGTAGAGAGATTGGCGAGAAAATTTTTACGCAATCCTATAATTGTTGCAGTTGGAGACATTGGAAAGGGAGCAGAACTGGTACAACAAAGAGTCGAATATGTTCCTAATGAAGCAAAGAAAAAGTTGCGATTCTTTGAAATTGTCAGAAATGCAGAACCTCCCATTCTCGTATTTCTCAATACAAAGAAAGGTTGTGATACGTTAGTTCGTGCAATAGAAACCGAAAGTGGCTTAGACATCAGAGCCACTGTGATACATTCTGGCAAGTCTCAAGAATGGAGAGAAGAACATTTGGAAGGTTTCAAGCAAGGCAAATACGATATGTTGATTTCCACCGACGTTCTAGGTAGAGGAATCGATATTAAAGGAGTCAATCTTGTGATCAACTATGAAATGCCAAACAAGTAAGTATAGGATATCTTTCAAAGATGTCAATAACATGGCTAGGATCGAGAATTATACCCATCGAATAGGTAGAACAGGAAGAGCAGGAAAAGAAGGTTTGGCAATTTCCTTAGTGACACCTGCCGATTCAGAAATCTTCTACGACTTGAAACTTCAGTTGGAGAAAGTTGGAGCCAAAGTACCACCAGAAATAGCCAACCACGAGTCTGTGAAAAGCAAAAGTCAAGGATTCGGAATTATTCGCGATTAAAGCAACTGAATTTCTCTTTATTCCAAAGTTTACTTTTTAGGACTCGCAGCCTGTTTTCCTTCTTTTTGCTCCTTACGACGTTGAGCCAACAACTTTGCGTATTCTGCGGCCTCACGCTTCGACTTTTCTTGAGCTCTTTTCTTCAACAATCTTTGTCTTCTCTTTCTTTGCAATCGAACAGGAGTCACTAGCCGTTGAATCTTAGGTGCCTTTGAATAGGGCTTTGCACCTTCTTTCTTAGGTGTAATTTCCCTTCGAATGACGTATTTTCTAACATCATCTTCCTTGGAAAGATTGAAAAGCTTTCGGATTTTACTTGCTCTCTTAGGACCAAGCCTTCTGGGGATAGTAGTGTCGGTCAATCCAGGAATATCCTAAATAAACGAGTTTTGTAAAAACTATAAAAGCAATCATCCAACAATTTCAATACCTCTTCGCCTTTCCTCAAAATGATGAGGTTCAACACAGCTATATCTGGAGATACAATGCAACCGCGAACGCTCTTTCGTCTTCTTTCACCGTCTCTCATACCGTACCCTCGGCAACCCGAGTCTCCTTTCTTTAATAAGAGTCTTACACGACCAGTGGTCAAGACTCCTTGTTTCATAGCGAATCCTTCCTTATCTTGTCCACCCATGATCTTGAAAATATATCCCTTAAATTCGTCTCCTAGAGCGTCTCCTGGGACCTCTTGCGCCAGTCTTTTGTCAAAAAAAGCACGAAGTTTTCTTTCGTCGTCCACTTCTATTTGCTTCTGACAACCAGTAGCGGGATTAGCGATATTCAACTAGCCTTGTAAGCCTTTATCCACTAGTATGAAATGTTCTACTTACTTTCATTCTAAGAAGAAGAAGAAGATTGGCGCCCAAGTCGAAGGAAAAATCGACGACGACGAAACGACAAAACTTTTCTCCCAACAGAAATTGTAAACCGCTCGTGGCGATGGCATCTTCGGTAGAAACCTCACAAACTTTGCAGCCTACTTCCGAAACCAAATTCAAGTCTTTTTTGAAAGACCTTATTTTTGGTGGTACAGCTGGTGGTATTTCAAAAACTGTTGTTGCACCCCTTGAAAGAGTGAAGCTGTTGTTACAAGTTCAGGCCTCGAACGTCCAAATTCCAGAAGAAAAGCGCTATAAAGGCATACTGGACTGCATTCGAAGAGTTCCAAAAGAACAAGGCTTTATTTCTTTTTGGAGAGGCAATATGGCCAACGTATTGCGATATTTTCCTACTCAAGGGCTGAATTTTGCATTCAAGGATAAATATCGCGAATTGTTTCTGGAAGGCGTGGACAAAGATACTCAATTTTGGCGTTATTTTGCTGGAAATTTGGCAGCAGGTGGCGCTGCAGGAGCAACTTCTCTTTTCGTTGTGTATCCTATGGACTTTGCAAGAACTCGCATGGGAGTCGATGTTGGAAAAGGGGAAACTCGTTTATACAATGGCATTATCGATTGCATTTCGAAAACAGCAAAAACTGTGAGTCGGATAGTTTCTTTTCGCAATCTCGCTTAACCACGTTGTATCCAACATAGGATGGAATATTCGGTTTGTATCGAGGCTTCAATGTGTCCTTACTTGGAATCATTGTGTATCGAGCTGCTTACTTTGGAGGATTTGATACTGCAAAATCATTTTTATTGACAGGAAAGTTGGAACACAATATCTTTCTTTCTTGGGTTATTGCGCAAACGGTGACCACAGCTGCTGAAGTTGTTTCTTATCCATTTGACACCGTTCGTCGTCATATGATGATGCAAGCAGGATTGCCTGTAGAACAGAGAAGGTTTCGTAGTTCTTGGGATTGCACCAAAAAGATATTTGTGGAAGAAGGTTGGAAGTCTTTCTTCAAAGGAAATTGGTCGAATATTCTTCGTGGTGCAGGAGGAGCTTTGGTTTTGGTTATTTACGATGAATTTAAGCGCTATTTATGAGGGCAGAGTTGTTGTTGCTTATATATATATATACATATATACATATATATATGTATATAGCCATATCTATAATGAAGTATATTCATATAGATATATACATATATCTATATAGATATACGTAGAGATATGGCTCCTTGAAATATAATATTAGGAACAAGTGGACTTTCCCTATCATGAATATTCACTAATAGCAATTAGTGTTGGTTCAATAAATATTGTCTGTCTGTTTGTTAGGTCATTGTAGCAACATGGAAGAAACACTCGAGTTTATTCTCTCTCTCATTTCGATCAATAAGAAAATGACAAAATATTTCATTTCATCACTTTCTTACTTTTCAGGCTGTACATAAGCCTTGCTCGCAAATTCGCCATTGTGAACGATAAGGTCTTCCGGTTTAAATGGTCGACCATCAAAATAACGTTCCAAGATATCCTAAGGTTGCAAAATGACACGCAATGATATCTATTTATATCTAAATATCGACCAACTACTTACCTTGGTTCCATCTGCATAACGCTTTTGTGCATCCAATGTAGTTCCTGAGTAGTGCGGAGTCATGGCATGTCTTGGCATATAACGCCAAGGATGATCTTTAGGCGCTGGCTGAGGATACCAAACATCTCCCGCATATCCTCTTACTTTGCCACTTTTCACAGCTTCTACCAACGCATCTCGATCTACAATAGCGCCTCTTGCAGTATTGACAATGTAAACACCAGGCTTCACTTTATCAAATACTTGTTTGTTGAAGAGATTCCTTGTTTTGTCATGAAGAGGACAATTGATAGTGATGACATCGCAGCGTTCAATCAACTCCTCAAAAGTTACGCGTTTCGCTCCAACTGCGCTTTCCATTTCGGGAGAAAGAGCTTGATAATCCGAATATAGCAATTCTTTACAATTAAATGGCTTTAGTCTTTGCAGCACTC
Source organism: Galdieria yellowstonensis (assembly GCA_026122205.1). Lineage (NCBI taxonomy): Eukaryota > Rhodophyta > Bangiophyceae > Galdieriales > Galdieriaceae > Galdieria > Galdieria yellowstonensis. Next base: position 62,055 of record JANCYU010000063.1, read on the forward strand.
GGTAACCAATTCTACCAGCACCAACAGTTCCAACCACTTTGTTCTCTAAATCAAAAGAATCCTTTGCAATATCTCCAACATTCCACTCTCCTTTGATAACCTGGGTATAGGCAGGCACAAAGTTACGTACGAGAGCAAGTATCTGCATGACCACGTGTTCCGCTACACTGACCACGTTCGAACCGGTAACTTCAGCCACTGTTATTTTCGCCTTGTTGGCAGCATGAAGGTCCACGTGATCTGAGCCAACACCTGCAGTAACGCACAACCTCAACTTTGGAGACTTTGCTATCCTCTCCGCAGTAACATAAGCCGGATGAAAAGGGGTGGTGATCAATACTTCGGTATCTGGAAGTTCTTGATCAAGAAGCTTCTCTTTATCTGACATTACAATATACTTATGCCCTCGATCTTCCAGAAACTTCCTTAGGCCAAGTTCATTTTCTTTGCAACCTAACAATCTTGGCTCTTTTGCGGCAGCTCCTGCTTCATACAACACCGCAACAACTTTGGCAAGAGAAGGTGTCGAAGTATGCAAGTATTGATAGGTCTTTTCAAATAAACTGCGCTTTCCAGTTTTGGAAAATAGGCTTTCTCTTGCGAGAGAAACCGACTGGAACAAGTTTGGCATCACGATTCTACACCACTAACCCTACAACAGTTGCACAAAATTTGCCTTTTCAATCGCCAACCAGAGAGAAGGATGACCTGTTTTTCTACGTAGAAATCCAATGGACTCGAACAGCGTTGGCCGTTTCACGTGCGGTTTTCCCTTTTTTTCGAGGTGTTGTTCTAGAAGTTTCAACCAGCGGTTGTGTCAAGTCAGTTGGAACCAACAACAACTTTAAGTAATTTGTAGCAGAGAACTGAATAGGATAGCGAACCACTGTGGAGAACAAGAAACGCGTGTTTATGTTGCACTGTCTCATAAAGGATTACGATCTTGTCCAAGTTTAAAGCCAGAATATTGAGCTACTATGCCTTGATGATAATTACGATAGGAAACTTGTTGGAAACCTGCATTTTTCATCATTTTTGAAAACTCCTAATATGATTGAGTAGATTCCATATTCAAAGATGTATCTACGAACCTCCTGGGAAGGAAATTTTCGAATACTTTCCACTAAATACTGATAGGCATCTCTATTATTGGCTACTAATTGTCCAATCCAAGGAATAACTGAAAAAGAATACATGTCATAAAGATATCCAAGTACGTCTGATAGGTGAAATGTAAACAACTATTCTGATATTTCGATAGCACTTGCCATTTTGTACTTGTGCAAATTCTAACATGTGGAACCTTCCTCCAACTCGCAATACTCGATATGCCTATAATCCCACATGAATGAAATAAGCACTTTGCAACCTAAATATTACTTCTTGTAGAGCCAATTCCGGTTCTGTGACGTTGCGCATTCCAAAAGAAATGACATACGCATCCTTTCAACACATCTTCAAGCTGCCTCACTAGTCTCTTTACTACAACTTCTTACCACTGTTTCGCTCGCTGCCGGAAGCTTCTCCGCGTTGCCATGGACAAACATAATCTCACTTTCACGATATCCTCTTTCCTTTGCTCTCTCCTTGCCTACTCGCAACATGTCCTCATTGATATCCACGACCTATTCATCACTCATTCGAATCCAGATAGTCAAAATTCGATAAACACCCAACTTACCACAACAGGCTCTACTTGTTTTGCGGAGCCACCAGAGTCCTTTCGTTTACTTTCTACAATACGAAAAGCAACATCCCCAGTTCCTCCAGCAACGTCCTTTCACATGTTTAGTATCAACAAACTCAAAGGGCAATTCTTACAAGTATTCTCATATCTGCAGTTGGTGCCAAAGACATGACAAACAAGTCTTTCCATATCCGATGAAGACCCAGAGACACTACAAACACTTAGCAGCAAAACAAGTTTCACTATTTGTCTCACTCCAATCGTTCATAAGGTCGTATTTCGACGCAACATCACTAAACACCGATCCTACCAAGGAAGTCTTTTTCTGTTATCCAACGCTGTCGTTGTCTCGAAAGCTGATCTACCTTGGCTTCTTTGGGAACCGAACGATAGCCAAAGTGTGTATACTCATTGAAAGATTGCAAGAGACAGGACAAAGAAGATATTTTTCTATATTGTCTCCACCTTTGTTTGCCTAGATGAAAGACACAACTGGAAAGACTTGACAACATTATGCAGAGGAAACGAGCAATTGGAAAAGAATGGCAACAGGTATTGAGTCGTATGCTCCAAGTAATCCAGTAAGCACTTGAAACCTTGTTTTGGTTGTACTCTTCATAACTTTGGAAAGAAAATTGTTTGGAAATGCAATCCAACCACAAAACTGAAACTTCGAAAGCACTTTTATCCTTTATCTCTCACAAAGTTTACACTCGGTGCTGACTTGGACCTGCAACACGGTTTTTGGACGTGAGTAGTTGGTTTTGGATGAGAATGAGTCATATAGATTAGATAGGAACTTGTTTGAATCAACAGTTTTCACACGTCTTGGAAGGATCGAATTATTGGCGGTAGACTTGCAATAAGAGATAATCGAGTAACGCTATTAAAAGAGTTTGTCATTGACCAAAAAAATATGTTCGACCTTCGAATATCTTATGACTGGAAATTGAAACAAACTATCTTCGGATTTCGTTTTCGTCCTTTACAAGTAAGTAAAGAGGTTTCCGAGCGTTGGTTGACTTTTGGGTGTTCGGTAGGGTCTTCAAACCAATACTCATCCTCCTGGAATAGCAGTTGCTAGAAAAGTTTGTGAAATATTTGCCAAGAATGAATTGTATGACTAACGCAATCTCCAGATTCCGCTGGACTATAGGACAAAACTTGATGTGGTTGCCTGGTTGCAGTTTCCAGAAGCAACTTGTGAAGCAACGAGTTCAGGTGCAGTGACATTCGGAACTGGTGACTTTGTAGTGGATATTCAACAACTCAATTTGTATTTGGAACTCAAAGGCTTCTAAGTTATGGATGTCGGATAAGTTGATCAGGCTTCTCTTCATAGACATCGGTGTATATTCAGAGAAACCTCCTGCAAGCCTCCTTCGTTTCTATTGCACTTTCCTTATAAACCACAGAAGTTGAATATCCATATCTGTCCTGTGGAGAGTGATCGAAAGTGCTTGGATTCCAGTTCAATCCTAGTTGGAAGATTTATCTTTCTATTGTCATTCGAAAACTACAAAAAAACAATATTAAAACCCTAAATACTTGAGGTATATATTAAAGTCCCAATAATTGACTACCGACAAATCCCACTTCTACTTTGGATTCTTCAGGCAAAGCGCAAAATTCCTCTTCGCTATGATCCAATTTGCTCTTATCTATGTAAAGGAATAAGAGAGTTCCATCGGAAATGTTGTAGTCTTTTAAGGAAACACTGGACTGTACTAAATTCATTTCCTTTCCCAAATACAACTCCTGAGCTGCTGGTGCAATGTCGAGAAACTGAAATATGATCAACTTCAGCTCGGAGATAGAATTACTGGGACTGCAGCGAATTCTCAACACCCGAGAACGCCTACTTGTCATCATTTCACTCTTTATGCAAGTCGAATACAATTCTAAACTATCCAGACTTAGATTTTTCTTATCCTTGATTTCTTCCAAATCGTTGACCTTGATCAAAACCAACTCAATCTCATTCTTATCCTCCAGACTCTTCCGTTTCTTCATACAGCTATGGCACGAAGGTAACGAAAATATTCCTTTACAGTTGCCATCCACTTGGCTTAGTTCAACTTTCACTCCTTCATAGCTTCCATATGCTTTTACAATTTCTTGCCAACAATCGGCTGAAACACAAAGGACACGACGGTCAAATATGTCATCGGCTGTGACAAGATCATACGACAACATATTATGCTCACATACAAGATCTTCTAGAGGCGAGGTATCCGGTCTCTTTCCATCGTTATTTATATAGTCGGACCAACTTTGGAACCAACTCAACGAAATGAGATACCTCGACTCACTACTATTCCATGCATCACTACTGCTACTGAGTTCTTGCCAATTTTTCATTTGCTGCACAAGGTAACGCACCAACTCAAGTTGATATCGTGGTTTCAAAAGTTCTCCCAACGAAGCCTTTTCCAATCTCTTCGACTGACGATAAGATGAAATTTCTTCCTTTCTTTCCACGAGTTTCTCGCGGCAATCATCACAAAAGCGCAAGTTTGAATCCGCCTCACAAAAGATAAAATAGTCCACACATATTGGAGAGATGCGTGATATAAACTGTAAGAGGTCATACAAATGTTTTCCCACATCAGCATTTATTGCTTTCCATTCTTCCGCAACGAGCTTTTCATGGACGCAATATCTTGAATGTGCACACTCCTTCAACAATTTCTCAAGTTTACGCATAAATTCAACTCCTTGTTTACAAGTTAGTGACAATTTCTTCCATTGTTTGAAAAACTGCTTTTCAACATAAAATGTCGTTGCGTCTTTCTCCAAAATGTCCATGGGATCGATCAAATAGGAAATAAACTCATCGTTCTTTTTCTTCCAAAACTCGGCATTGGCGATCGTATCGTTCATCTTATTTACACATATCATACAATGGCATTGTGGACCTTTCAGCTGCGGAGAATTGCTTCCATACTTTTCTATCATCCAATTAAAAGCTTCCAGGCCTATTCTCTTGACATGAAAAACGCTCTCTGGGTTCAAGCCACCGTGCTCACATATAAAAGGGGAACAGTCCATGGGCTTTATACTTTCTTCTCTTACTCTGACCCACTCTTTCAGCCAATTTGTAGGAACATAACCATAGGAAACAGAATCTGAAGTTTCACTATTACTCATTGTAGCAGGCAGCTTGGGCAGCAAATCCAAGTATTCCGACTTTCTTCTTTCCATTTCTGCTATTTTGGAGTCGACCGAAGACTTTTCGGATTCGAATGCAGAGTTCAAGTCTGCGTTTTCTGAATCCACAGTATCTTGCAATACATCGGGCAAGTTGCTTTTTTCCAAGTCACCGAAGCAATACAAAGGATCATTTAGGACATAGACGAGTAAACAGGCATTGGTGGACGATAGCGTAGAAGGATTGGTGCAAGTTTCGGGTGCAAGCTTGGCACGTTTCCTTCTTTCATTATTCGACGCAGTTTCACGAGGATTAGCTACAAATGGACCATCCAAAGAATTGGACATCTTCACCTGAGCATCATCAAACTCATACCACTTGTTGCTGCTATCATCCAAAAGTCGTATTGTGTAGTGTCCACAATATGCACTCGAGCCACGATGAAAGCATACAGCCTTGAGACGATATGTTTTTGCTTCATTTGCAGTATCCACACCAAGTAATTGATGAAAGTCAGCTTCTAGCGGAAAAGATATTTTGGCGTGTGTCTTTTTCTTCTCACCACTGGTCAAATCAAAACTTGTCCTCAATAACTGCAACATGAGTACGGGAGGAAGCTTATCAAAGACTATTTTCCGAGAAGCATCTCTTTTTCCATTGCAAAATTCACAAAAGTATTGATTATCTCCACTTAAAATCTCTTCCATAACCATCGATGATAAAGCATCTTCAATACCACCAACTTGATATGCGGCGACTTGCAACTCTGTAAAACGTGAACCAGTTTTCGAAGCTTCAGAAATTTGACCACAATAATGACAAGTCGTTACATATCTTCTCGTGCCTTGGAAAAGGTCCGATATTAAAGTATCATACCTCTTTGTGGTTGAATTCTGGAAATACTTTTCCACCAAGGATAACAACAAATTTACAAACTCCTGTATATCTTGCTCCACAAAAGTGGTCAAGTCCAACGCTTCAAGAAACTTTTTGGGGGATACGCAACTAGTATGGCCTTTCAGAAGCGTGGCAAACAGTAACTGTAGTTCCACTATAGACCTTTCTAGTTGATGGGTTCTACTTTCTGTGACATAGCTGCTTTCTGTATCACTTTTGGAAAGGTTATTTCTTAGCAATAAATATGTGTCTGCGTTTAGGATAGCTTCTCTAAAGGGACGAAGAAAGAACAGAAGTTGCAAAACGACGTTGGCATAACAAGTAGCTCCCAAATTTCGCAACCCTGCAAAGGGTATTTCTTCGGTTTTTCGACCCTGTAGAACTGACTCATATAGTCTCTTGGCAATTTTGTCGACTTGCAAAACACCTTCCGACGAGTTTTCTCCGAGACCAAAGACGCAACTCGGATTCCGCTTACAATTTACTTTCTTAAGGTGTTCATCCAGCGAACAAGGACTTTTATTTACGAGAAATGGATCCACTTCACCGTTTGCTTTCTCTTCGTTTGTTTCGGTCGCACAAGACCTAAGTTGCACATTTGGCGCCATTTTTTTGGGTGTGCCTCCTCCCCCCGACGAAAAAAAAAAGAGATGATCTTGTTGTTATTTGTTGGTTTGGCGCGCTTTATTTGATTTTCATCGTATGGACACTCTTGCCAGATATCTTATGAGAAGAATAACAATAGTCTATTTCAACAAGCTGTATTGGAAAGCGCATCAGCTGAAGCGTTTTCGCCATGATGTGCAAGGTTTCCCAGATACACAGTAATAGTCTTACACTTTGCGTTGAGATAGTTGTATTCGACTTGAAAAGTTTGACCTTGAGGAACGGCACTTGCTATTTCACGAGGTGAACTAGTCCTCGGCAACGAAATAGCCACATTGGGCGTCACTTGAAGCGCGAAATCGACAAGGTCGCCTAGTTGATACTGGAATCGACCAAAGTCGAAAAAGCCTCCATTTTCATAGTTAGGACCACCCCAAGGAGGCGCAACGAATATGGCGTCTACTTTTCCTGTAAAACTGCGAACTATCTGAAAAGCGTCACCGAGTATGAAATCAATCTTGTGAGCTACGTTGTATATTTCCGCGTTGTGTTTCGCGTCCATCAATCTGCTATTCACATTTTCTATGGCGATAACATATTTACAAGTAGTAGCAAATTGTATACAAGAACCACCTGCACCTGCAAAAGCATCGACGATCACGTCACAACTACAACGGGAAGCCACGTGAGAAGCAATTTTCTCCGGTAACACAGAATACCACGATTCATGGTCGGACAAAGATATTCCTTGGTCATATTTACTAAACAAACGAAACCGTTGTGCTATGTACTTTGGGTGTATCTCTTCTTGTCGTATTTTCTTCTTCTTCTTCCGTTCTCTTCTTTTCCTCCTCATATTTTGCGGGGAAATCCTAAGTTTTGGATGTAGAGCGATCGATCGATATGTATACGACGCAACAGGAGCCTTGGAAAGAATTCTTTTCACCTCGTCCAGAAGATATTGTTTACGAAGTAAGTAGAATGGTTCAAGTATTATAACTTGTATATATTTCAGGATGCACATGTTATTGCTTTCCGAGATAAAACTCCGCAGGCAGCCAGGTATGTCGCAAAAGACTTGGTCGAAAGGGAATGGATCTGCTTTGTAGACACTTCTTAGTAGTGCCCAGAGCGGTAAGAATAAAAGGTGTGGAACAACTCTCGAGGGAGCATGTTCCTTTGCGTAAGTATTTGTATTGTGTTAGGAGAGTTTTTATGGTTTTCTAAGACAGCGCGTAGTGAATCATATGATTCAAGTAGGCCACCATATTTTGAATACTACCAGTTCGTCTTTCAGTGGACCAATTTGTGTCACTACTTGACAGGAACGATAGGTCTTCTTCCCCATCAGTACAGAATGGGCTTTCATGTCAAGCCTTTTCGATCGATTCCTTATCTCCATATGCATTGTCTCTTGCTACCCTTTCGGTAGGATTCTCTGTTATGATACTTTTATTAGAGTAACTGTTTCCAATAGAAATACGTGGCAACGGATACGTTTTTCTGAAGCATCTGGTGGTTTTATATCTGCATTTCGTTTGCTTGGAAGAATACAAGCGCGATAAGTCTTCTTATCACCCTACCAGGAATAATCATAGGATCGACGCTCACTTTTGGTGCTGCTGTGCTTTTAAAGGAAGTTTCTTTTTCTTATTATCTTCCACTTCCTTTTCTCGATAGTAGTGTGGTGCCACTTGTAGTAACCAAGAAGAGTCAATTTCTGTGACCTACAAAATAACAATCACAATAATATGAACATCTTTTTACCAACCACCTGTTTTCTTTTTCATCCTTACCTGACGAACAAAATAATCCGAAGTAAATACCAACTCATGATATAAAATCCACCGCGGAAGTTTTTCTGACTTGAACAGCGAACTACTTGGATGTATGTGAACCGAAATAGGATTCTTAATTGTGCGATAGGAACCATTCTTCTGGAGACAGGCAACGTGATAAAAGAAACCAGCTACTAGTGCCTTGCGAATTTGTTGGTGGTCGTTACTCGAACATTTTACCACTTCGACCTAGGAAAGATGAGAAGAAGCGTCACAAGATAATATATATCGTTACCAACCCTTTCCAACATGGCATCTAATTGATCTCGAATATCTCTTGCTTTCTTCATACTTCTAACTTGAACAAAGTTTTCATAACACCACTGAGTAGAATATCCCGAGTCCATCCATTGACAATAACAAGCCAATAGTCCCAAGTGGTCACCAACTCCACCAAAAACCCTATGAAAGGCTGCCTTTGCCGAATCTGCCATAACTGCCTTATCCTTTGGTCGATAGAATATCGAATTGTTGACGGATAACATTGCACAAATAGTCATTATTTCTTCTGAACAGCCATATTTTTCTGAAGCAATCAAACATTTGGACATGGGAGGATCCAAAGGAAGTTCAGCCATTCTACGACCCAACTTGGTAAGTTCTCCTCGGTCGTTTAAAGCTCCTAAAGCATACAACTGTTCTAAAGATCGTATTAAAGCATCTGTTGGAGGCTTATCCAAAAAATCAAAGTGAATGAGGTCGTCAATACCCAAAGACTTGAGGGATAAGACTACTTGACTCAAATTGGTACGTAATATTTCTGGTGAAGTTTCGTCGCTCATTTCATTATAATAACTCCATTTTGTATAAAGTCGGAAACACTTTCCAGGTTGTGTTCTACCTGCACGTCCAGCTCTTTGAATGGCAGATGCTCGAGATATTGGAACTACTAGGAGAGACTCGATACCTGAACAAACATAGCATTCATAGGCACCACATTGTTCATATTATTTACTTACCTGCTCTAGGATCATATCGTTTTTGTTTACAAAATCCAGGATCGATAACATAAACTACTCCATCAATAGTAACACTCGTCTCTGCAATGTTCGTGGCCAACACAACTTTTCTTGCACCTGGAGGAGTTGGGTCAAATATCTTTGCCTGTTGTTCCGAAGGTAATGTGGAATAGATGGGACAAATAATCAATTCTCCTAGACGAGAACCTAAACCTCTCGTTCTTTCATTTAATATTTCGACAGCTGCTTCTATTTCATCCTGTCCAGTTAGAAACACCAAAATATCACCTGCAGGTTGAGTTGCATGTATTTGTAAAACGGTAATACAAGCTGCATCGACATAATCGGCTTCAGGAGCTTTGGTATAATAAAGATCTACAGGAAAGCGTCTTCCAGGAATATTAAAAACGGGAGCATCATCAAAATAAACCGAAAACTTTTCTGCATTCAAAGTGGCAGAACTTACAATCACTTTTATATCTTCTCTTTCTCGAGCCAAATCCTATCCATTCCGTAAAGAAATATCGTTGAGGAGAAACATAACTTGTATCACACACAAACTTACCTTTACGAGTGCCATTAAGATATCCGTATGCAAGGAACGTTCATGAGCTTCATCAATAATAATAACCGAATAACTTGCCAAATCTGGTTCGTTCAAAAACTCTCTCAGAAGCATTCCATCCGTCATATATTTTATCACTGTCTTCTCACAAGTACAATCTTCAAACCGAATCGAATAACCAACTTCTGAGCCCAACTTTACTTTCATTTCCTTGCTTACTCTATCTGCAACACTCATTGCAGCTACTCTTCTAGGCTGAGTACAACCAATCTTTCCTCTTTTTGTATAACCAGCTTCGTGTAAATATTGAGGAAGTTGGGTCGTCTTACCAGATCCCGTTTCTCCAACTACTACAAGCACTTTGTACGCAGCAATTGCTTGTAATAACTCTTCTCGAAATGGAAAGATAGGAAGACTTTCTCTCTCATTCTTTTGAATAATATCTTTGGATAAACTACTTTTCATTTCTACGGTTCCTTGTCCAGAAAGAATATCTTCTGAAATAAAGTCGATGGAATCGTCCAATAATAACTCATATGCAGTCTTCCCGGACAAACTATCGCCCTTTTCAGAAGCATTTCTAGCAGAAAGAGCCAAACTGATTTGATGTTCTTCCCATTCCTCTTGATCTGTCTTCAATTCCTTTTTAGGTGCTTCCTTAAAACGTTGGGTCAAAACTTCCAACTTCTTCTGCATATCTCCTTTCTGTTCCATTTCATCCACATAAGGATCCGGCATCTTATAATGACTTTCTTCCTCATCCATTTCTTTCACCCTTTTGGACGCAATTTCATACAATTGCTTCTTCAGTTCTAAATCCTTCTTTTCCTTTTCTGTCAACTCTTCTTCTCCAAACAATTCTATTTCATCTCTTAACTCAGCCTCCAACTCTCGAAGTTTGCGACGTTCTCTCTTCTTCAAATATTCTTGTCTCGACAGTTCTCTCAATAAATGGATCCTTTCCTCGTCGCGTGTCATATCTTCCGAGCCTCGTTCTTCTTCTGTTGTTTCCTGAACGCCACTTTTATGTTTTGTACGTTTCGCGTCTCTTTCCATCAGTCTCTGAGCAAATGCATCTCTTTCACTGATATCTTGTTGACGTTCCAACTCTTTTTCTAAATTTGGGTCCTTGTCTTTTCCTTCACTCTTGTTCGTTGTGCTTGCTTCTACCCTCGTTGCTAGACGAGACTCTAGTTGCTGTATTTCTTGTTCATCCTCATTTTCATTCGAGACAGGGCTTCTTCTTCGTCTTTTTGCTCTTTTCACTGTGTGTTGTGGTTGCTCTTTTGGTAACGGAGGAGTGCTCTTCCCCTCCCTCTCTTCTTCACTATCCTCCAACAACAAATCATATTTCGGAGTCTTGACTTTTGTTACACTCAAGTTGGTAGTATTTGGAACGTTTTTATCTGGATGTACTCGATGGAATAAACTGGACGCAAAGTTTTCAACCTGCTTGCCGGGTAAAAGACCATACTGTGTCAACTCTCGATACAATACAGTTGGATTGCTTGCTTTTCTAGCAAGTGCTTCTATAAATTGAGCTGTTGCTTGGTCACTAAACCCTAAGAATTGATACAAGTGCTCAGATATCCAACTTTCTATAGAAGGCGACCGCATCTGTTCCATCCCCTCGTCTCCTTGTCCAATCCCAACAACTTGTGTCTTTATTTTTTTTGCTCCCTAAAGAATATTCCTATCTTTCTCTATTTACACTACCAATCGATATGTTACATAACGACCAGCAGTCTCACTAGGTCTCGTAATCTTGACAACTTGTCCCTTTTGCAATCCTACCAAACTATTAGCCATTCCACGATACAAGTGAAACAAAACCAACCAAAATATCGAGCAACAGGGTCGGTAATAAGAATACGCGGCAACTGAGACTCCTTCAAATGATATCGCTTTAAAAGTTGTTTTTTCCCTTCCGTCGATAAAACCTCGTGTTTAGGCACCAACTCGTGGTGAGTAATATTCACCAACAACTCCATTTCCAGAAAAACTTCCACTCTAAACTGACTAGCAACCTTTTGAATGCCTTGTTTTGCAAACGGAGATAAACTCTTGATCACCACGAGAATAGCTTTGTACACTCTTTCTTGGTCCATACGAACAAAATAACTAGAGCCAAAATAGAATGAGCACCGTTGGTTGTCTCCATTCTCTCTCTCTCTCTCTCCCCTCCAAAAAAAAACACTTACTCTCGAAGTGTCTTCACACTTACTCGTTCCTCTGCTGGGAAAAACACATATATTTGGTCCGATGGATCGTGTTGATGTTGTTTCAGTAACGTCAGTGACTCTCGAGAATAGTTGGCTTGTGCTAGTCGAGTACCAAACTCTTCGCGCGTCATTTCCAAGTCCGCACTCTTGCACAACTCAGCAAGAATAGAACACAATGAAACAAACCAATTTACCGTATCTAATACTACATATCCTCTATCTCTCAACATTTCTAAAATAGTTTTTCTTATTCGAAAAAGTTTGGTAACTTCTTGTTCTACATAATATCGTCCTCCTGCTGCAGACATGACGACGAGGAAGCTTTTTTCCCCCCAAAAAAAATTTCTTTTCCAACCGAAGAATATCACAGTCGTCCGATGCCGTCACTTTCTTCTCCTTGGTCGTTTTAGTGCTGCTCATCTACCGATTTATTTTCAAAACGACTTGCAGCAGAACGCATTCTATTGGTTACACGATTCTTTCGTTTCCATCTTGGGCGAGTATGCCAAATAAAATTCTTTCCTTCTTCATTTCTACATCGCTCCTCATCCGTCAGCTCTGTATTCATATCAATAGTGGCTAAAGCATTCAACAGTCGATTTTCATCTATAAAAGGAATCAACACAATAGCTTCCCATGAATTCCTTTTTCCATTGAGGTCCACTTCAAAGTCTGGAGGATAATATTCATTCAGAGGAGAAATGTCGCTGATCATCAAATTGCGAAATGGCTCGGGTAGAAAGGAACAACTCTCGGGAGGAAGTACAGCTAACAACTGAGTAAGGGGACGAAAAGGATGTCCTTGTTCAAATACTACGTTCCATTCTTCCAATTGTGTCATATCCGAAGCCAAAGGAGCATAAAAACTGGGATAAAACCACTTCCAACTAGGACAACCTTGATAATAATATTGAAGAATAAAATGAAGTCCTTCATAATACTTTTGACACAGCTCTCGAACTCTATGAGGTTCCTCTTCCACTCGTATCCCCAACTTACTCTCATAATAATATTTTCTATAGTCATCTCCTAAGAATCCAGGTTCATTTTCTTCCATAGCTCGATACTGAAAATAAGCTCTTTCTGCTTTGGCAACTTGTTGAAGAAAACATTCCGTTCTTTGCGGATGAATGCGATGTCTTTCCGTCAAGTAACCGCCCATTTGGGGAAGTAACGACTTGTATACTGCAAACATCACATTCAAGGCTCCCGTATTGATATCCAAATGAGGTAAATTAGGTAAAAAGTCATTTCCTACAAAAATACACATAAACACAAAATCATCGACGACTCTTTCCAATTCATAATCAAAAGGCAGTTTGACATCTCCCAAAGGCTTGAATTCTAAATACAACATATCTCTCAACAGTGCAAGTTGTAAGAAATGAAACTCTTCGAAAAAGAATTTTGGTTTGTTGGCTTCTCCATCTTTCTTACGTATGACATATTTTTCACGCAGCAAAGAGAAATGAGGAAAATGAGTTACTAACCCCAACATAATCAAGTCTGCGTCTAAACCATACAAACAATGTTTTCGTTGTGCCCACTCCTTATCTTGTGCATGAGTACGAATAAAGTCCATCACTTTGTGTTCTCCTTCTCCAGGAACATCAGGACCTGAAAAGATAATATCACAGCCTTGTTGCCAAGCTGGATCGTGCGTTGTCATATAGGAAATCCAATCTTTGAAACGTTGACTCAACACGTGCATAAACTCCGTTCCAGGTGTAATACAATTGGAATCAAAACGACTCGAACTCTTTATCTCTTCTCCTCGTGCAATGGCCTTGGGGGTCTTTGAAATTCTGCACTGGATAGACAACCAAACACTTACCTCTGCCAGGGCTTTCTCTGCGTCTTTTGCACTTCGAAAACGACGACTACGCTGTTGGTTCATCTTGGCACGAGGCGCTACTCCATCTACTGCCAGAAATAACAGCTTTTTTGGTTTTACAATTCTATATAGTCTATGACCAACTATCAATACGGTTTCCAAGCACAAGTCTACTATTACCTGTCGGTATATTCGAAAATACTATCAAACATTTCTTCCACATTATCCCATACTAACTGTACACTATTATTGTTATGCGTACAAAGGTGAATAATTCCGTTCATATCCAGATAAAAGTTATCAAACTCGTATTCTGCTTCCAACTCTTGGTTGATAACTGGGAATCTTTCGGAAAGCCAACGATAAAACTTGGGAATTCCCTTGTGTATAAACAATATAAATAAGACTTGTTTGCTCTCAGTAGCTGTACTTACCATCCACGCAACTACGGAGAGGAGCAGCAACAACAACAAAGCCGACAATCTCGTCCCAACAATATTGATTGGGGCCTCTACTTGCGTTGTTTCGTGGTGCGGCGTTTGTGAGAAAAGATGGGCAAAGCAAAGAAACAAAAAGAAAAGAAAGTAGTTTCTTTAGCAGAGTTTAATGCTTCTTTGGGACTTGACCCCATGAAGCCTTTAGAACTTCAGTCACTACCGACTGCGCCTAGAGGGTAATGGTTGCTACTTGGTGGATGGAGAGTGTGGAGGCTAACTTGAGTTGTAGGGAAAGTGGAGAACAAAGAGACTTTTCCAAAGTAAGAAGAGATGGAGGACACGGAGGTTTCTTTGGAAAAAGGGAAGACGAAAGTGGAGATGGAAGGAGAAGAGCACCCAAGGAGAAAGGGGAGACAGACGCTGGTTGGAGAGATTTGGACTGGACACAAGCTCGCCAAGGGAAGCCAGTAGAAAAAGACGATGATTCATTGAGAAAAGGTCCTAGTAGAGAGGTGGACTTTTCTGCTGCTAGGCAAGGCGCTCAAGTCATAGGAGAAGACGCAGTGGAGACAAGTTTAAAGAATAAAAGGAACAACACGCAAGGCGACCGCGACTTTTCGTTGTTACGTAAAAAAGAAACAAATGGGGACGAGTTGCAACAACAAGAAAGACACGAAAGGGATTTTTCAAACGTTCGAAAGGGAGAAACTATTTCTAACGCGAATGTGAATAATAACGCTAGAGAAGTAGACTTTAGTTGTGTTCGTAGAGGTGCTCATGTGATTGAAGCTCCAGATCCAGTACCACCTAAAAAAACTGGAGACGTGGATTTTGGCAACGTGAGAAAGAACGCTCAGCCAATTACTCAAGCAGTTCGCAGTAATAACAGTAATAATCATAATATAGACAAGCCGAACAATATCGACTTTACCAACGCGCGGAGTGGAAGTCGTGTCATTTCTTCCGTGGAAGCGACCAGTCGAAAAGCGGAAGAGTCGGGGAAGAATGAAAGTCAGCAGATGAAAGACTACAAAAAGTCGATGAAAAGTCGACCTCCAAGTGCTTCTAGGGATTTGGATTTTTCAAAACTTCGAGTACGAGAATAGTTGTTGTTTTTCATGAATAACTCAAGTCCCAAAGCTATAAGACTTCAAGACTAGGAAAAGCTTTTCATGTACAGTTTTGGCACTTGTGGTGTTGCTCACCAGCATATGATTCACGAAACAGACACAAGGAGGAATTTGCTGGGATAATTACTAGTGAAACTGTAAAGCGTTTGTTTTTATGTTGGCGCGAAAGTTGGAAAGATATGCAAAAGTAGTTGTTGCGTAAACTAGCCATCAAGAAAGGGAAATAGTGGTTGTTTATTATTTTGTTACTTATTTGGAAGCTCCAAGCCAATGTTCAATACTCTCTAGTTAAAGTGCCACTCTCTTCTACAAAGTGGGCAGTGTTGTCGACTATTCAACCACTTTAAAATACAGTGCAAATGAAAACTATGTTCACAAGGACCCCACACTATCAAGAACATCCTTGAGTGGAAACCATCGTCCAACTATTTCTCCTACCTATAGGACAGTCATCTCCCGGTATCTTACAATCAGGACAACAGCCATCAAAAGGCATCTGACATATTCCACAAGTTTCATCCTTTGTATTCCATGTCCAATGACAAGCCAACTTTGCTTTTTCCAACTTGACGAGGACCATGCTTTCTTTTGGCGTCGTGTGTTCAAAAGAAATTTTAGCGTTTGTTTGTTTGGCATAGACGATGATGAGACAAGATGGGAACCTTTCCACCAGCTTGTATGAAAAGCAACGAAATTCTTTTTGCAACTATTGTGGTGGTTTATTATTAGCTTCCAACGATGGAAAAGTAGGAAATTGTAGAGTATGCAAGAGAATATCTGGTACGATTGCTGTGTTTTGTTTTGTCGATTCTCATCGGCGCCTTGTGGATATTAGAAAGCTATGCAAAAGGTGGTGAACGACAGTTTCGGCCATTGAAACCTTCCGAATTTTTACGAACACTTTCCAAAGACCAAGAAAGTCAAGCACTGACGAGTATGGACGATAATCAGGCGACAGTGAGGACCATTCGCAGGCATTCGCTTCCTATCGTTGCTAATCGGAGTGCAACTAGGTGAAAGAAACTTGTACACAATGTGGACATGATACTTTGTTATTTCGTACTGCTCAACTAAGGTCAGCGGATGAAGGACAAACTATTTTTTATACTTGTCCCAAGTGTAGGTAAGTTGGAAACTGCCATGGTTGGACTCGGTGTGTTTCACATAGGATATAGATACAAGTTCTCTGTCAACTCGTGAATATTGGTTTTATTATTGGCTTGCTCATAAAAACGGAAGTACGCAATATTCTGCATAGAACAAGTTCCAAATAGAGCGATAAAATTGTAGGAGACTTGGTTTGCTATTCGTTTGCACGCGTTTGCTTTCTTGGATCCACCAAAGCGCGAAACCAATGTGCGTCCATAACATGATGTGACGTCGAAATGTCCCAGCAGGAGCAACGAGCGCGGTAAGAATAGCAAAAATATAGTCAAACAATAACAACGCAACAACTAGTCTTACTACTTTGTCCACTCCCATCCTGGCAGCAAACGTTTCCACTCGATATTGCTTATCCCCTTGGACATCCGGCAAGTCCTTTGCTAAAGCTATCACGCATGCATATATTGTCATGAAACAAGCTGTAAATAAGATAACAGGATTCCACTGAAAAGGTATACCAAGCGCTGATTTGGTGGCATGATATACTCCAAAGTTTAATAAAAATCCGCGTACAAACGAAATAGTTATTGCAGCCATCCAAGGCCAACGTCTCCAACGAAAAGGAGGTACAGAATACAGCGCTCCACAACCCAAACCTGCAATATACAAATAAAATATCAAACGGGAAAAGTAAAGTCGAGTAATAGCAACGCCAACTATTCCACTAGACACAACCAACAACCAAGCAAAAGGTACCTCCATTTGTTGAGCAGCTAATGGTAGAAAAGGTTTATTCACTTTGTCGACCTCGATATCGTAAACTTGATTGATTCCAACGATAAACACATTGCCCAGTATCAAGGCAACGACTCCTAATATAGCTCGAAACACCAAACTCTTGGAAACAAAAAAACCACCTTCGAGAATAGCTCGAAGACAGCCTGATATTGCTGCTAATAGTGTTCCACGTACTGTATGAGGACGTGAAAATTTATAGATTGCTTCAAGACTACCGTTGAGTTGAGGAGCATTCGTGCCGTGTCCATTGCTAGTCATGTGGATGACTCTCTTTCGACTTGTACAACATGGAAGTAGAATGGAATACTTCCAATAAGAACGTTTCAATAGTGCATTTCTCAAGTGCGTTTTATGTATCAGTCCATGGATGGAAAACGCAATGCACTTGTCGTTGCAGTATCTCCGCATCTCTGCGTTTCCTGCAGCAATTATTGGCACAAGATGAAATTTTTGGTGCCGCCCGAGTCACATCGAACGGGTTTGGGAGCTGGTTTCTTTTGTGGTTGCGGTTCTGGTTATGGAATAGGTTTAGGTTTCGGTCTAGGTTTCCGTAAGTTGGCATGTTGGTGGAGGAAATTGCTCTTAGTAGTTTTGTAGCCATCGCCAAATGGTATGGATGTACTATATCCATAGGTACTGGTGTCGGATGTGGAATAGGTTTTGGTGCGGGACTTGGTTTCGGTTTGTACTGGAACTCTATTGCTTCTATGGAGCAACTGGAGAAGAAAGCAAAAAGCTGCAAGTCAACAATACTCGAACTTTGGAAACGGTACTTTTAAATAGGATGACACTGTCCAAAGAGAACTGCAGTCAAGGATGGACACTCGATAAGCTTGGCATAGCTGGAATATTCCACAGACTAATCCACTGCTGTCCTTGACCAAGAGTTGCCAGAAGAGTTCCATCTCCACTAAAGCCAAACTTTTTGATATCCACCGTTGTTCGTCCTGTACACTGTCGAAGAACTGTGACAACTTGCCGCGTATCTAATGAATAAAAGGCAACCGAATCGTTGCCAGCTACAGCCAGGAGATCACCTTTGGGACTAAAAGTTACATGCAACAAGTCCACTTGTGTGTCCCAAGGATCCAAAGAAAATAAAAGTTTCGCATCTTCCCCAAGTTTATACCTAACTTCAATATTCCACACACGGATCGTTCGATCTTTGCAAACGGTTGCCAATTTATTATCACGAGAAAAGGCAACTCCTGTGACTCCAGCATGATGACCTTTCAAGTCCATCACCTTGTTCAATCCTAGAAACTCTCCATTATCCTTTTGAAACAACACTTCCCAAATATATACATCAGCGATGAATCCAGCAGAAGCCACAAAACGACCATCCGCGGATATTGCGACTTGGTTAATTTTTACCTACAACTGTTCTCATTTCTTCTCCTGCAAATATTCACATACTTACTTGATGAGTATCTACTGAGGTCAAAATAGTACCACGCATATTCCATACAACAAATGTACTGCTATCATCATAGGTCAAAAAATATCGAAGAAGAGGGTCCACATCAATGTCTTTCACAGTGTTCTTTTGGGGAGAAATAACGTCCAAACTTCCAGCAACTACTTTTTGGTTTTCGGAAATGTCATAAGCGCGAATAGCACGAGTATAGTTTAAGGCAAACAGAATGCTTTGTCCATCTTTCTTCCAACAACAGGCTACTGCAGAATCTGGAAACTTCACGCCATCTTCGGAAGCTGCAAGAGTAAATAAATTCACACTGGAAAACTTGGCTTGTCTGTCAACTGGATCCCACCAAATTCTTACTGAGCGATCAGAAGAACAAGATACCAGACAACGGTTCTATGGAACGCGCAAATAAGAGAAAGAAATAACCAAACAACGGAATCCCAAACCTTGGGGTGGAAAGCAAAACAAACAACTTGTTCAGTATGACAACGAAGTACAGCAATACAATAATTCCTTTGTTCAAGTTGTGCAAAGAAGGATGCAACACGTGATTTTGGTGAGTTGTTCTCCTTGTAAAGTTTTTGCTGCCGTTGCTTCAGGCTTTGATTTTTTGTCAAGCCTGAATTTGGAGATAACTTCGAGTTTGATTCTGCCAATGGACGACTTGGAGACTTTTGCGGTTTTGAAACTGCAACAAGTGCGAACCCTACCACCACAACAACCACCAGAAGCAGCACCAGCAACAAGAACAAATGCATGAATGTCCTGTGGACATATTGGTTCCTACCACATAATAATAATAGCAGCTAGGATCGAGTTTTGCGACAGTTGTGATATGTCTCCTACAAATGATACTTATCACAAGTAGTCTATTCTTAAAAAACATTTCTCCAAATATCTCCTTGGCTATTCTCTCTACCCTACCAAAAGGGAACGCAGTTGTATTCCACTTGTTAAGAAAAAAACCTAAAACGGGATAAGAAATGAAAATGTTTTGGAGCTTTTATGGCGATGGGATTGGTTTCATTTTGGCGCCAAAGCATTTTTCTTTGGACATATATACGAGTGTGCACTGAGTCGCACAAGTCATTTGATCCATTCTTTATCCACAAGATATGCAGGAGTTTCTGTGAATGCCATACTCTGTCCTATTTCTTGGCATCATGTATACCACATAGAATATATCTCATCTTCCAAAATGAGTTTGACATACAGAACGAGCTCTTCAACTCTCTCCCGGACCTTCATTTACGGGATGGCGAGGCGGGCATTGGCGGTAGTCGCGCTGTCTTCTCCATTGCCAAAGCGTTGTTACCAAGGTAGAATAGCCTTCCAAAGTCATAAAAGATTGGCGACAGTTGCAAAGCCTCCCAACGATCTGTTTAGACCAATTTTTGAGATATGGAGAAACTTTGTTTCTGTCCTATTTCGTGCTCGAAGTGAGTTGTGTTTTGTGGTTCATCTCATCTCGTTCAAAGTGTTTTCCTCTAGTTCATTTATTGTCTGGTGCTGTTGCAAGAGGAGTTTCGGTATTTGTAATGTATCCTGTAGATACGATAAAAACCCGGTTGCAGTTGGAAACGAGGCGCGGAGTAGAGAGCTATTGGAGTGTATTGCGCAAAATGCTTTCCAAACCAAGGAATTTATACTGGGGAGTTGCATCAACTTTAATCGGTCAAGTTCCATATGGAATGCTTACTTTTGGTTCCTATGAAATCTACAAAAATTGGCTTGCCAACTGGTTCCGTTCATCTTCTCGTCTACGCATCGTATTGGCAGCTATCATGGGAGATTTGACGGGTTCTTTGTGGCTTTGTCCGTCGGAAGTTGTCAAATCTCGTTTACAAGCTGGTCAATATGCCAATACATGGGACGCGGTTGGGAAAATATTTTTGAGTCAAGGCTTGAAAGGCTTTTATCAAGGATACATTGGTCAAATAGCGAGAGACATTCCATTTCGAGCCATTCAGTTATTAAGCTATGAAGAACTGCGATGGCGATATCGTCAATGGAAAAAGGTCTCCTCTGTGGAAGATTTGAGCAACGTAGAAAATCTCCTGGTTGGGTTGGTAGCGGGAAGTTTTACAGCTGCCGTGACGACACCTTTGGATGTTCTCAAGACGAGGTTGATGACACAGCCGATGTCGACGGGTGGTCGTTGGGCTGCGTGGAATTGTGCAAGACAGTTGTTCCAACAAGAAGGTTTGCCAGCCTTTTGGAAAGGTCTTGGACCTCGAGTATTCTATATTGGACCAAGTGGCGCTATCTTCTTTGTCGTCTATGAAGGAATGAAAAAAATATTGTGCACAAGGCGTTTTTAACAACTCATTGTGGAATATTTCGACGCACAAACACGACGATAAACCTTGATTGTATCCATTGCATCGAGCAAAGGAGAGTTTTACAGGCAAACACACACACACAAAGGAAAATAGAAAATCCACTCAAACGATTTCCCTATCCACTGAATATTTCTTACCCCGACCACCTTTTTGATTGAGTTTTCGACACTTGTGAATAAATTCCGTCGATGCCAAAATTTGTTCCAACGGAATATGCAGTCGATATCTATTCAAGGAATGAGAACATTGTTTGCATCGCCCAACGGCACCAACCTCCAATAATGTTTCGGGTTTGCTGGCACGTTGATTTGTTCTTCTGCTGGATTATCTCGACGAAGTTTTTCATCCATTCCCAAAATATCCTGCACTACATGTTACCAACACTACAAAACCACGAGACTTACTTGCAACAGAAATATTGCCCATATGGAAGGTGACGAAACATGTTGTTCCAATATCTGTTCCACGATATCCGCTTCACACTTTAGAGGTGCATCTTCTCCATGACGACCCAACATCTACAACAACACACAAACATCGTTTAGAAAACAACATGGATATATCATCCGAGATACATAACACCACACATATATATATATGTGAATATCGTGGACTTACTTGTTCATAAAAACGTTGTCTTTGACCGCTTTCCATTTCTTCCCACCAACCTCTTATCGTAGCCATATCATGTGAGCCAGGTGTGGCAACCGTCAAGTATTCATAATGCTGTGGATTATTGAATTCCACATTGGGATCTGCCTATCACACATATGTAAGGTATTATTCTATCTATGAGCGTTTGACTTACGGGCATTCGTTGAATTCTCATTCCAATGATGGACAAAGCATTCATTACATCGGGAACGCAAGCCGGAATCATCCCCAAGTCTTCTCCAATAACTAACATACCCGTAGCATTTTTCATCATTGGGAGCTTCAACATGCTCTTTTTTCTCCATAAATCCTCCTAAACATACCATCAGAACGTAGTCAACCACCTGCTCTTCCTTCATCATCTACTCTTACCTGTCTATGGAAAAAGTAATCCTGGTACAGTTCATAAAAATGATGTTTCCAATGATCTGCAAGTTCATGATAACTTGAAGTTTTCATCAAGTCAATTCGAGGATGAAACAATTGATTGGGCTCATCTTCATCTCTCAATAAAATGACATTACTGATCAGTCTCAACAACGGAACCAGCCATTCCTGTTTCCAATGATTTGGTTTTTCTTCAAAAGCAGAGGACAATTTGTATTCTGTATCATAACATTCTTTAAAGTGTAAAACATCTCCGACACTGTGCTCAAAGAAGATATTCATCACATGACCTGCATCATCTCCAAATTGTTCCCATAGAAAAGGTTCTCTTATCCATGGGTTGCAATACCGGTCGATATCCCACAGTCCTCTCGATTCCAGCTCCTTCCTAACATTTCCACCTCACTCTTTCTCATCCAACAACCAATAATATTCACTTTTTACCTCGAAATAGGAATAGAAGGAAAGAATCTTCCACATATTCCATTGATATAACGAATCGGAATTTCCCAAATGCGGAAAAATCCCAAAATGTGATCGATGCGATAAGCGTGAAAGTATTTTGCCATTTGGCGCAATCGAAACCGCCACCAACCAAAATTATCCAACGCCATCGTCTCCCAATCGTACGTCGGAAATCCCCAATTTTGACCAAATTCGGCAAAGTAGTCGGGAGGCGCTCCACACTATTCGTCCAATCTCATCAACCACATTTGTGCTTTGTCCGTGCAACAACCAACCTGCATATGCAATCGAAATAAATGTGGATATAACCAAGTATCCAAACAGTTTCTATTCACTCCAATGGGAAGATCCCCTTTTAAAATAATTCCATGTTGTGCAGCATATTGCGATGCTTCCAACAACTAGAGCAAGTTATCCTCATCCTATTCTACCCAAAATACTAACCTGTAAATGCAGATGATATTGAGTAAAGTACACTAGTCCAATATGATCAAAATGAAGACTCGATGGTGATGCCAACGACTCCAATTCCTCCCAAGTAATGCGACTACGATTTCCCCATTTGCGGTGTTCCCCTGTCTTGGTAACGTACATCAAATAACGATAGACGGCATAAGGCATGAGCCATTCTTTGTTTTCCTCAAAGAATTGTAAAAATTCCTTCGATTGCAACACTCTTTTGCCATCCAATTTATAAGCTTCCAAAATATAATATTCCTTCCACTGAATAACCTGTTCATAGTCCACAGAGGATAGCTTATTGAGTCGTTTTCGTTCCTATCCACCACAAAACATATTTCAAAGGTCTTTCAAGTAACCACAAGAGCCAATCACAAACCTTTTCCAATTTGGCTTTTAACCAGTTGGGAGCTTCACATATGTTATCCAGTCGCAAGTATTGTGGATGTAAGGCACAAATGCTCACACTAGAATAAGGATACGAGTCAACCCAAGTATTGTGAACTCGGGTATCATTGACAGGCAACAACTGCAACAACTGAAAGTTTGTTTGGACACAAAAATCAACCAAAAGTTTCAAGTCTAAAAATTCCCCAACGCCACATGATGACTCTGTTCTTAAAGAGAACACAGGTATGGCAACTCCGGAACCTCTCCACTTGGATTCAAAACAAAATGGAGGATATGAATGACACACCACCAAAGGAGGTTCTAAGGATTCGTACAATATATCAATATGCGAAACAATCCAACAACAACAACAACAAATGAAACTATCTCACCTTTGGACTGTCGAATGATTTCTTCATCCATCAAAGAAAGCCAAAATATGCGCATTTCTCTATTCTCTTTTATTCTATTCTTCTCCTCTTGTGGATTGTTGCCTATTTCAAATGTATAGGCAAATTGTGTCGTATTCAATGACAAGGAAACATATGCAGACCACAAAGGAGCAAAAGTATCTGACATGGTCAAGGCATCGGATATATCACATTGAGACTTTAATTCTTCACTCGTTGCACTGAGAAACAACTGTTGCTCTTGATTCACTTGATAAGCAGGTACTTGTATTTGTAATACATAACTTTTGGTTTCTTGGTGACGATCCTTGGCGTTTTGATATGCTTTCCAATACTTTTGATACAGAGTTGACTCGGACTGCTTGGAAGGACGACGAAAGACAACATCTCGAAAGGCAACAGTACCAAAGATATCACCTTCCTGATCAGGCGTCCGTTGAAACTCATCGTATACAAAAATAACCGTGGAAGAAAACCATTCCAACTGACGACTGCAAGCGCCTTGTTCCCAATAAAAGGTTTTGCCTCTATCTTCTGCTACTAAATATCGATAGTGTAGTAAAAATAGCTGATGAGGGGACTTGACAAGCTCATCCACAGGAATAGTTGCTTGAGCTATCCATTGACCATTCTCGGTATACTTCATTGCCAGAGCTTCGGTAGGATCCCAACCTCCCAAGCTCTTACAAGAACCAACCATATACAAATCTTGTCCAGGAACCGACTCGAAGTGACACCGAAAATAAATAGTGACTGTGTTTTCTTTTGTCATATGAAGAGATTGTTGGAAATGATCGACAAGTTCCACATTTTCCTTTGGATTCCACGGCGACATGGCAACCAACACACAACTTTTATTCTCCACAAATTTCAGGATCACATACTTGAACATATTGTTTCAAATATTGCAAGGAACGAAGCATAGCTTCTACAAAAGCCTTCGTACCTATAGCCCCTGATTCCAAAAACGAACCATTCTGAGAAACTTCACTATTCAAAATATCTTCCATGGTACGTTGCAGTGCTTGTTGTAACAAGTCCGCTGCTGCAGGTTGATCCAAAGAATAACGAAGCATCATAGAGGCTGAGCGTATCATTGCAATAGGACTTGTATAAGGTTTAAAGTTTCCAAAACCCCCATCCTCCCGTGAAGTGTTGCTACTGTAGGCAGGGAGCGTACTTTCTGGATAAGCACTAATATTAAAAACATCAGCTGGTCCATATACTCCGAAACCATCAATAGATAACCAGGCAGAAGGTGATAAGCGAGCTGGACCTGCAAGTGCAACTGCAACCTATCCAAACTCTATTTCAATATCTCTCTCTCTCTCTCAAACAAAAACCAACCTCGCTAATAATATCTCCAAAAAGATTCGAAGTTATAATAGTGTCAAATTGACGTGGACGAAGGATCAATTCTCTTGCACAGTCATCGGCATACCTAAGATTGTAACAACACAAGACACACAACGACAATAAATAGGATACTTACATATCACAAATATCGATATATCCACCAGATATATTCTGTTTCACAAAATCATGTATACAACGTCTCCAAAATTGACTCACTTTCATGACATCCTTCAACACACCACGTCATTTCCTTTACAAAGAAAGAAAGAAGACATACCGCTTTATCCACGTTGCATATACGTCCACTACGTCTTGAAGCAATAGAAGCAGCAATTTCCATAATGCGATATACTTGACTGTCCTTATATTTGATGGTGGAAAAGGCTTCACTTTCGTTTTCACCAAACGGAGCAGTATTCTCATCTATAGACAAGGCACCACCCGAGACCTCACGAACGACCATAATATCCACTCCTTCCACGACTTGCCTCTTCAAAGTGCTCATATCTGCCAACTCTTTGTATACCTAGCAAAATTTGTGTTCCACTCACATTTTTGGAAAAGACACAACATACGACGACAGGACGCAATTGAGCAAATAAACCCAAGGCAGACCGAAGCTGCTGATTGCCTGTAGATGCTGTTCTAGTGTAGCCTTCATAGCCTCTTAAAACAGCGTCCGAATTCTTACAAATTTCAATAGTCTCTTCAGGTACTGGTTTCCCTAGTTTCAAATATGCTTCGCTTCCGAAATGCGCCGTTTGAAACTGGAAATAGATATCTGCGTTGCTCAATATACTTGTCCAAGTCTCCTCATACACATACCTGTCATGGAAGAAAGAGCTTGTAATATTTCCAAGGTTGCCTCCATCATTTCAGGACCAGCTCCATCTCCTGGTAGTATGGCTATCTTATATGGGTCTGTCGAAGTACCTTGCGACATTTTTCTACTCGCAGTGAAAGTTGTAGACAAGGCAGACGACTTTTTACTTGAGGCAACTGTCATTCTCCAACACTGTCTTGGACAGTGTCTGTGGTCATATTTATACAAAGTATGCTTTGCAATATTTCCATATTTTTTATTTGTTGTGAAGGAATAAGTTGTCTCCACAAAGGCTGAAGAAAGTGGCGGCATCCTCTCCACACAACGTTGGGAATTGCTTATTGCTCAAGTGACTTTGGGAGAGAAAGGGCGGATAAGAGACTTGTAAAACATAATTTTGGTGAAAGGCGTCATATCTCATGAAAATAAGCAACTCGTGTATTTTACAAAAGGCTATGCTGGTCACTACAACCAACTAGCAACAAAGAAGCCTCGAATAGTACTGTCTCCATGCACCTGTTGAGGTTGCTTTATTTATTTGTTGTATTGAAAAGACACAAGGATATTCGATGGAATAGAAGAATTATTTTTGTGCTTGTTATGCACCCTACTTTGATGTTTCTAGAATAGAATTATCCAAGAAGAAATGAATGCCACGACCAAAATTGATTTACATGGAGTGTGTAAGCAAGACGACGACGACTGATTGTGAATACGAATAGGGAGAATACAAACTAGAAAAGAGACAAATGATTCAGTCTCGTGTTGTTTTACATTTGTACAATAATATTCATTTCTTTTCTTGTCGTTGTTGTTTCTTGTCGGGGTTGAAAACGTCTAGTTCTTCTTCCGGTGGGACAAAGAAGGAACCTGCTAGTGCAAACAGGAGGAAAAGAACGAAAAAACAAAGTTCCACGACACAAGACACGAATAGTTCTTATACTACGGAAGAAGTAGGACCAAAGAAGAATGAAGTATGTCATCTATCCGAGGAAATGACAGGCTATGTAAAGTGGATGCAACAAGGACTACCGACCAGCGATACTTCAGCTTGTTTATCAGAAGAAGGCTATTGGAAACAACAACAGGACGAAGCTGTGTCCAATCCGATAGTCGGCCAAGAAGTATATTGGAAACAATGGCAAGAATTATTCCAGTTACCTGGTGCGAGGTATCAATCACTAGAAGATGAGCGACTAGTGACATTGAGTAAAAGTGCTCCTAGTATGACTAGAGTTTTATTATTGGTAGAAAATAGGTTGAGAGCTTCCGATTCATAAATGAACGACGATGCAAGTCCATCTTTATTTTTTCTTCATGGATAAACGGTTGTTGTTTTGTGTGCAACCAAATCACCACACGGTTCTTCGCCAGTTTCACTGTAAGAAACTAAACAGAAAATATTGTCCGCACTCCACTTGTCACTTATTCCGTGTAAAGTGGAGACTTTCGTACAATTGGTCAATGAAAAGCGACCACTTTGGGGACGACTCTCAAGCAACCACAATAGCTAGAGTTGCTGCTTCTATTGGGGAACAAAAGGTGCATACGGCAGTGGGCTATGTTGCAACCATCACCAACTGGAGTTGTTCAGTGATGGTCATCTTGATGGTTTTGCGAATTGTTCTAAGTTGGTATCCTAAAAAGTATAGTCTACAGTTTCCGTGGGTGTGGGTATGTTTGGTTACGGAACCTTTCCTTGCTCCAGTTCGAAAGGTAGCACAACCAGTGGGTGGGGTGGATATTTCACCAGTTATTTGGCTATTTGTGTTTAGTTTTTTGAGAGAGTTGTTGGTTGGACAACAAGGAATTTTAGTTCTTTTACAGTCTTATTCTCCAAAATAGCAACTTGTAAAGAATTTTTTTCCTCAGCGCACCTGTTGGCATTTTTTTTGGTTTCTTTCTTTTTGTTGGTTTCCGCATGGCAACCCCGAGCACGAGTGGCAATGGCACTGTAGAGAATAAGAATGAAGACAATACTTTGAATAATATTGAACAAGTAGTGAAAGAAATAAATATCAAAGACACGGAAACCGACGAACCTTTTATACCACCACCGAGGAAGGAGGGAGAAGAGGATGGCCTGGACCCAAGTGACGAGGCTTCTCGAGTAGAAGTGCTCCAAAGTGACCCCAACACTCCGTATTCTTCCGTCTCTACTTTTGAAGAACTAGGTTTATCCAAGGAGTTGTTGCAAGGAGTATACGCTATGAAGTATAACAAGCCGAGTAGAATACAGGCAACTTCTCTGCCACTCATTGCAAAAGACCCACCCAAGAACTTGATAGGTCAAGCAAAGAATGGAAGTGGAAAGACGGCTTGTTTTGTATTAGGAATGTTGATGAAAGTAAACACCAAGGTAGAAGAGGTTCAAGCACTTTGTGTAGTTCCTACGAGAGAATTGGCGCGCCAAATACTGTCGGTGTTGGAGACCATGGGAAAGTATACTGGAGTCAAAGTATATTGTGCTGTAAAACAAACAGAGGAAGAAAGAAACGTTCGCCAGTCTATCATTCGTGACCATATTATCGTAGGAACACCTGGAAGAGTGATGGACTTGATCAAACGAAGGCTTTTTAACCCTGCAACTGTGAAAATATTTGTTTTAGACGAAGCAGATGTCATGGTGGATACTCAGGGAATGGGTGACCAAACGCTTCGTATTAAGAGAGCTTTATCTCCTCAAGTACAAACTTTGCTATTTTCTGCTACTTTTTCCGAACAAGTACAAGCACTTGCCCAACGAGTGGCACCCAATGCCAGTCAGATAGCGGTAAAACGAGAAGAACTTAACTTGGATAACGTACAACAATATTATTTTATGTGTGAAGGTGCGGACAAACGATTCGATCTCTTATCGGATATATATGGTTGTTTGACCATTGGACAATCCATTATCTTTGTGCACACACGCGCAAGTGCCAACGAATTGACCAAGAGACTTCGAGAGGAAGGCCATACTGTATCTTTGTTACACGGAGGAGATATGTCACCTGAAGAACGGGATCGCGTGATTGACGAGTTTCGACGTGGAACTACGAAAGTATTGGTAACGACCAATGTATTGGCACGGGGAGTAGATGTATTACAAGTTACCGTAGTTGTCAATTATGATTTGCCACTAGATGTGAACAATCAACCTGATCCAGAGACTTACTTACATCGAGTAGGAAGAACTGGAAGATTTGGTAGAAAGGGTCTTGCTATCAATTTTGTGTATGATCGATACAGT
This sequence comes from Galdieria yellowstonensis, assembly GCA_026122205.1. Lineage (NCBI taxonomy): Eukaryota > Rhodophyta > Bangiophyceae > Galdieriales > Galdieriaceae > Galdieria > Galdieria yellowstonensis. The sequence goes on from JANCYU010000063.1 coordinate 91,227, forward strand.
TTGAAGCAGTTGCAGGACATTGAAAAGTACTTGGGAAACTGTCATATAGAGAAAGTAAATAGTGTGGAAGAGCTGGAAAAGAAAATAAAGCATATCTAGTTGCATTACTTGGAAGTTGTGGATGCGAACGAGGATGACGACAACTTTATGGTTCGTGACGACCTACAACTTTGACCATGGCTACCTCACCAGCTACCGACCTTCTGGTTTATGGAGAAGGCCTCGTGCTTCCTTTTGTAAACAACAACAACAACAACAACTATGTTGTTATTGTCAACTTGACACTTCAAGTCGAAGACGATTCATCCAAAGCCTAGTTTGTTGCTATCTCGTTTCCTTATCTTCCCCAACTTGGTTATCTGCTCAACAACAACAACAACAAGAGAGTTTAGAATATTATAGAAATAATTTACAACAAACCGTAACAGAGCTGCAAGTTTCCCTTTCTCTTTTAGAAAACAATCGGTTGCAAGATTTTCGTCTACAGTTGAGATCCCCGCCATTCAGTCTATTGAGAAAGAGTTGCACCAAACTATATTTGAAAACTACCGAAAAAGGAAGTGAAAGAAGGAAACAAGCGGAATCTACGTACCGTCTATTATTGCGTGATTTGGAAAAGGCCGATTTCGTAGCTTTGCAACTCGAAAGAAATACGCACAAGGAAAATCAAAACAAACAAGTGCTCGTCGATTCCTTGGAGTCTTGTATAGAACAGTTGAAGCATTTTATTCAGTTGATGAGTGAGAGTCAAACTTGATTGGGTGAGGTATCGTTGTGCCTAAGTGACTGGCATATATATTCCCAAGCTGCTTCGATATGAAACGAAGGATTGGGAATAAACTCGTTGTCTCGAAATACAAAAGTTATTCGACAATGTGACAACCACTTTGCCAAACTTCTTTTCTGCCAATCTATATTTGTTTGTTCCATATAGTCCAAAAATCCATCGTTGGATACGATTAGACCTCCGTGTGTTTGTGCATAATATAACATATAAGAGTCATCATAGTCACTTGCTGGTGTCAATATCAACTGACCCGAGTCTCTCCAAACAGAAAGCCAAGTACAAACCGAAGTTGGTGATGCGTCGACTCGTTGCCAATATGTTTCCGGTAAAAAGCAAACACAATCCAATTGTCTTTGATTGAAAAACTCAAATGCCAATACGATACCCAACGGAGAAAACTTTTGATTCTTCCCATGTTTCCATCCAATATTCGCTCCATCTAATACAATCAACGGCTTTATATTCTTCTTCTTCCAATTCAACCAAATCGAACTATCCGCCTCATCTTGGTCACCAATCTCCGCACCCTCATCATTACCGGGGTAAGGAAGCAAAATTCTGTCGATGTCCATCGCTTCTTCTGCACTCGAGGAATGAATAGAAACTTCTTTATCTAACAACCCAGCAAATGGGGAACGTATAGCAATCAATATTTGTTGCACAGTCTCCGTGAACAATCGGACTTGGTCTCCCGACAAGTCGTTTCCCCGCAAAAAATCCATTCTCAGAGAATACAACCAACTAAATACTTGTTTTCCTTTTCCCAAACTTGTTACAGAAATATTTCCCAAACAAGAGTCTGAAAATACCGCGAACCATCGCTCTAGAATGACCTTCAAAGTATATTCTGCAGACCAAGGCGGAGGTGACGAAACAAAAAGTTGCCAATTCTCGTGGCCTAAACTCTCACGTAACTTTTCAGTTACATATTTACAAAGTTCTTCAGATAATAACGCAAAAAGTTTCCCTGTTTGCACCTCTTCAAGCGGTTTTCCCTCGCCACTTTCTCCATCGTTGCACGAAACCAACATACAAAAAAAAAAACAAATATGTGCGCCAATTTGGATTTGGCATTGTTGTCATGTTGTATGCGATTATTCTTGCTGCTGGCTTTGGTACTCGTTTGGCACGAGATATAAGAAAAGATGAAACTCGTGCATTTCAAAGGCTTGAAAATGTACCAAAGCCACTATTTCCTGTAGGAGGTGCAACTATAGTGGATCATTGGTTGGAGTCCTTGTATAGTGCTGGTCTTCAAGAATCCGTTTGTACTGTACTAGTCACCAACGCCAAATACCAAGAGCAATTTCAACATTGGCTCCAACAAGGGAAATATGATCAAGTGTACTTAGTGACCAATACAGCAACGAGTGAGGAAAACCAACAGGGAGCAATAAAAGACTTGTGGCTTGCTGTGGAATACATCCATAAACACCTCCTCAACTCAGCCGACAACCATTCTCCTTCTTATATTGTCATAGCGGGAGACACTTTGGTGCCTTTTTTGAAGCTTGAACATTTCGTGACTAGATTTCTCTGTTCCCGTCAAACACTGGACTCTTTGGTTTTAGCTTATGAACCCAAGGACAAGGAGGACCTGACTAGACGAGGTGTCTTTCAAGTGGAACATACACAGGATGGAATTCGTGCTTTAAGTGTCATTGAAAAGCCAACTCAACCTGATGAGGCTCCTTCTTCTATTGCTTCCATTCCCGTATATCTCTTTTCTTTTACATTGAAACAAGACTTGGAAGACTATTTATTTGGTGGTATTCAAAGAAATGTGGATGCTTTAGGACATTTCCTCTCCTGGCTTTGTTCTTTTCGCATAGTTTATTTGTACATGACCCCTTATCGTTTGGATATTGGAAGTTTAGAGCAATACAAGGAAGCTTTATGGTTCGTATCTTGTTTATTTCAGGGAGAAGCAGGTGGAAGACACGTTCAACGAGTTGCCTCGGAGACGGAAACTTGTTGGTTCAAAGAGTGCATCAAAGGTCGAAAGGAGAATGAAAATGCAGTTGGAAGAGCTTTGCCTCGAGTAGGTCTCATTGGCAATCCTTCCGATGGTTATGGAGGCAAAGTTATTTCCTGTACTATACAAGGCTGTGGATTTGCACAAGTCATTGCAGAGCCTAGCGATACATTTTGTATTGTTCCTCATGCCATTCACGACGCTTTGGAGTTTTCCTCTCTTCAAGAAATGGACGAAACCACGTCTGCTTGTGGGTTTTATGGTGGATTGAGACTGTTGCAAGCTGCTTGTGTTACATTTTATCGATTATGTGAACAACACCGACAACATCTTACATACAATTGCAAATTGCATTATTCTTCCACGATTCCTCGTCAAGTAGGCTTTGGTGGCTCATCGGCGCTCCTGATTGCGTGCTTTCGTTGTCTATCCACATTTTATCAAATACCTATGCTTCAGTTGGCATCCTTGGAACAGTGGCCAACTATTGTTTTGGAATGTGAAACCCAGCTATTAAATATATCTGCAGGATTGCAGGATAGAGTGGCCCAAGTGATGGAAGGTGTCATCTACATGGATTTTTCAGAGTTGAATCAAGGTATAGGAAAATACAAAAGGTTGAACAGAATTTCCTTGCCTGAAATGTACCTTGCTTGGTTGCCACGAGGAAAATTTTCTGGTACTGTACACAGCAATTTGGGTGTTCGTTGGAGGAACAAGGAACCTTTGGTATTAGAAACGATGCAATTATTGGGCCAATTGGCAGATAAACTGTTGGAGAATTGGGGTCGTTTGGACGCTTCTTCTTGGGCTTTGTTGGTGGATGAGAATTTCGAATATCGTCGTCGATTGTTGGGAGACCAAGGCATTGGCCAAGGCAATTGGAAAATGATCGAAATTGCTCGTCAAGAAGGAGGATTGGGAGCCAAATTGGTGGGAAGTGGTGGTGCCATTCTTTGTGTGCCTCGTGGAAATCCCGATCCTTTGTGGTTATGCAAGTTGCAACGAGCTTTTCATAGCAACGACATTCATTTTTGTAAGTTACAAGTGGCGTGGTGAATAAGGAATGCAGTCCAATAGTACTGGTACAACATTGCCTATCGGAATATTGACGGTATCCGACCGAGTAGTTCGTGGAGAGTATGAAGACCTGAGTGGGCCCTTGATAGAACAAACCCTGTCCAACTATTTCTTTGATGATCTCGAGTATATTCGGAGAACAGTAGCTGATGAGAAACCACAAATTGAAGAGAAGCTTCGACACCTTTGTGATGACTGTCATTGTTGTGTGGTGTTCACGACAGGAGGAACAGGCCCTGCTCCAAGAGATGTGACTCCAGAAGCCACTATTGCAGTGTGTGATAAGTTGTTACCCGGTTATGGAGAAGCTATGAGAAGTGTTTCGAGGGAAAGGGGAGTTGTAACAGCCATACTTTCCAGGCAGCAAGCAGGAATCCGGAATAGAAGCATCATCATCAACTTGCCAGGTTCAACGAGAGCAGTTGAGGAATGTTTACAAGTTGTTTTGCCTTCCTTGGCGCATTGTGTTTCGCTGTTACAAGGAGAATCTATTTTGCACCCTTTTTCCACCAATGGCACACAACCCTTTATTCACCCCGTATAATAACTATCTATAGGAGAGATATTACTAATTACAGCAATGGAAAGTCCGACTGAAATACATTCCATTTCTTGGAATAAAATATTTCATATGTACTCGAGTTTTTGGCCTCGAGTTTGGAAAATACTTGATTGCTCCACATTCCATGAAGTCCATGAGGAATGGCAATTGGCAAAGGAATCGTACATATCGGACCATCTATCCAAGTAACTAGTAAAACGCTGTGGTTGGAGGATGAACAAATACTCACCTTGCACTCGTCGAGCATCCAAAATGGCATAATAAGAACTATTTTGCTTTCCATCCAATACCAACGTAATGAGATATCCATCGTCTTGCTCATATTCGCCGCCATTCTCTTGGGAATTGGTAGCTGTGCTTCTAGGAATAAAAATAGGTTCAACCGCAAATTCAAAAGGCTTCGGGATCCACGTCTCTACTGCACCACTATTCAGATTCATCTTGGCAACTCCTTGAATAGGGGAGACTTGATCAATTCCATCATTGATACCGAGATAAACGATATGATGTCGCTTTCCTATTCGACTGGGATGTACAATAGGAAATTCAACTTGTCGATCCAACACAGTATGCTCCTCCAAACATCTGAGGTTCGATACATCTATTCGGTATCTGTACAAACAAGACTTGGGAACCTGGCTTTCGTAATCTACTTGCTCCACCACACTTTTGTTGTTCTTACTAGCTTCACCGATGCCTCCCAAAAATAAATCGGGTACTCGAACCACATCGATGGTGACTGTCTCCCCAGTACTTTCAAACGCATTGGCAAAATGAAATACAAAGCCACTCTTGACATATATCTGTTTCAAAGGTGCATAGGAATTGCGTGGAATCAATATTATTTGCGCAGGTCTATCCTTGCGATATGTCATGCACTCTGCTGCTGAACAAAATCCCAACAAAAACTTCCAAGGAGTGAAATCTACTGGACCTTGAAATAGGATATAATAGTTGGGTGTGATTGCGAAATCGTGATAGAAACCGAAACCTGGTACATTCACTTTCTTCTTATTCAACAGTTTCCAATCGTCATTCCATTCATAAAAAGTCAACTGGGAACTCTGCAATCCTAACTGAGTAGAGAAACCAATCAGTCGCCCTGTATCTGACTCTATTTTAGGATGTGCTGTAAAAGACTCCATCGAACTGTCTAATCTACTTTCCCCCAAAGTAATCAAATTCTACAACAGACATAGAATGAGCGATTTGTAAACGACAAAAAAGCCACTATCTTACTCCAGGATCCAACTCATACGGCAGTCCACCTTCCCATAAAGCAAACAGTCTTCTATTCCATAGCAACACATTTGTATTCGCAACGTTCTTCATTTTCACATTGAATATATTTTTCAGCCATCCACCGGGAATCTGCGTTCCAAAAGTTCCTCGAAATAATATTTTATGAGCAGCGGCCTCTTTCATGTACCCTTTGGTCCTCACAAATCTATTTCGAAACCATATTTTTTGGTTTTCATCAAAAGTGATAGCACATATCATTCCGTCTCCATCCCAAGGGTGACACACGATATCTGAACCTATTCGAAACTTGGCAGGACCATTTCGAAATAGCGTTCCTCTTATGTCGTCTGGTAGTTTTCCTGTCAACTGGTTCAAGTCTATTTCCATATTCAACTCTTTGTCTAGATTTTCCCAACCACGCAACCAGGCCTGTCTATCCCATCCCTTCTTTTCCACTGTTCGTTGTGCTGCTTGTTCTTTCTCCGAAGAAAAGGGAGTTCTCTCTTGAACTGAATTTGGTAAAGTGGATAACACAATACGTTTACGGGAAATACTTTTCGAACTGGGTTTCCGAATACTGGTTGTCCATTTTCTCTTTTGGTGAATTCCTAGTTTCTTAGGTTCTGGTGCTAAGCTTGCAACAAACATAGTAGGATAACCATCACCATCCATCTAGGAATATACGCTGCCCAAGAATAAATGTATTTCCGTGCTACTGCAGCCACTCGTGGGATCCAACAATGGAAGCGGAGGAAATCTCATGGCGCCAAATTCTCTCTCTGGTGACCCGCGCAAGTGGATCCATGCGACATCAAAGCTATTCCTTCTGATTTCTCAACGCAGTAACAAAATTCGAAATTCTTTATTTCAATGAGGAAAAAATGCGTATAATGAAAGAATCGATCTGGCGCCAAAAAGTGTCTTTTTTTCCTCTCATGAGAATTCTGAGAGGTGGTTTTTGGCGCCAAGGTGCATTTTCCATTCCACCGGCAATGTTTACACAAAAAAAGGACTGCCACAAGAAATTTCGTCCTACAAAAAAACAATTGTGGAATTTTCCTCTTGAAATACTTGGGTTGGTCGGAAGCGATCATGACAAGAGTATCATGAGCAACACAAGATAGGCACGGGAGAAACTGTTAGTATACATAGCAAAGGGTACTATCTGAGCAAAGGGACATTGGCAGGAACATTGTTAGTCACAGCAGCAGCAGCCGCAGTTATTCCATGTCCATCTTCTTCTCCATTTCAGACAGCTTTACCAGTAGGAACCACGTGGACACATACAATCTTCTTCGAGGATGACAGTGCAACTTTATATGCCAAGAACGGAAGAAACTTGTGCGCCAATAATCATTGTGAGCTCGCGGAACGCTAGTCATCCAAGTCATTGAATTGGAGATGTCACGTGACACAGCAATTTTTCAAGCGAATGAGGAAAGTTCTAGTTGTAATATTCTATGTGGAGCAAGAACTATGCTCTATAAGAAAAAGCATGGATAGCACTAGAATCTGGAATTTGTACAGTCCTTGATTCTGCAAAGCGTCACTGATTGCCTGGTGTGGAGACAATCTTCCTGCATTTCTCTTGGAGATTGTTCCATTTGGTTTTTCGCTTATGGAAAGGTACCAATGGGACGTTTACATGCAGGCTTGTTCACCACTTGTTGCAGTCCACTCTTACCTTGGAAAAAGCATGCAACGAATGATACTACTACTAGTAATGGTACTAGTTGGACACTAGTATCCCTTCCTGAAAACTTCTTGCCACCTCTTGCATCTTTAACCGCTACTTGGTCTTGTATATTTTTGGTGGATAACCGAGGTAGTGTGTTTTATGCTGGTCGATATTTTTGTCAAGACTGGACAGAGCATTCCCACTGTTGGATAGAAGTTGACGACGTGGACGACTCTAGTCGTAAGAATACAACTACTCCTGGCGCGGAATGGAAGCTGTTGGAAAATGAAGATATTCGTGATATTCAACACTTGAGTGCTAGTTCCAATCTACTGGTGTTGGTTGGTGCAACGCATTTGATTGTATTTCCTTGTACAGAGTCTTCTTCGTCACCTAGTAAGCATCGTTGGTTTACTTGGGCGTTACCTAGTAGTAATAGTACTAGTCGAGAAGGAGGTGGTTGTTGTCAAAGTGTGGCTACTGGTAGAGGTTATTTTCTACTTGTTACGAGTGATGGCGATGTATATGGATGGGGTGCCAATGACTATGGACAGTTGGGTATCGTGGAACAACAACAACAACATAGTGATAGTGACGACACTCAAGACGAGGATCCCGTAATAACCTGCAAATATTGTGATTCACTGACCAGAATAGAGGCTGTTCCGAGTGGAATGGCCTTAAAAGTGGCGTGTTGTGATATGAGTAGTGCAGTATTGCTAAAGAATGGCCAAGTCATGGTATTTGGAAATAATCTCTATCTCCAACTAGGTACCCATCTATGTTGTCCTATCCAAGCACCTCAAACATTGGATACATTTTCGACTCATCATCCAGCACGAGATATCGCAATGCATAGTTGGCAAATGGCGGTGATGGATCACCGAGGACAAGTGTGGTTAAGTGGAAAGGAGCCTATTCATCCTTTGCAACGAGAACATGGTGGCGGTTCATTGTCACCAACTATTTCTCTTTCAACTACGGATATGACTAGTTGTGTGCTTTGTGAAAATGACGATCGTTGTTGCCCTCATCGTCGCCTCATTGCGGGAAATCGATATTTCCTGTTACAAACATCTGACGCAATATATGGTTATGGCAGTGGATTGCGCGATTATATTCTTCCATCCTATACAAAAAACGACGATTGGGTTATATTGAAACAGTGGACAACATCACCACTATCCTCACAAAGACAACAAGTCCTTGTAGCAGCAGCAGAAAATGACATTCTCATTTATGAAGAAAAAATAACCACAGGAGACATGGCACATCCTCGTTCAAGTCGATAAATACAAGACTGCATACAACCATACCAATGAATGAGAGCAGCAATCAGTACACAAATATGCATCAGATTGTGACTATTCAAAAACAAATCAAATCGTCCAGGATACCACCTTTCAGGTAATCTAGTCGCAAAGAAAAAGGCACCCAATAGATAGAAACCTGCCATAAGAAACATATATTGGGCATGATGCATATACTCGATATTCGAAAAGCCATGAAGCCATCCTGCATGGAAGATAGGAAGTCCACTCACGGTGCCAAATAATACAAACACCATGGCACGAATCAATCGATTATGAGGTGCATCAAACGCTGGATACAAAGTTACTCCTAAGGTCATGAGTCCTGCAATACTAATCGCAACATTGTATATTCGACGCAACTCGGGCATACAATACAAAGTATAATAAGTGCCGACCAAGGAATGGCCCACAGTTAAGAACACAATTCCGGCATAGTCCAAACGACTCAGACGCTTAAAATAACTTTCGGAGATATTGAAGAACATATGAAACAAAGTGGAGCACAACAAACAGACACAAGCTCCTATTAACAATACGAGCAACGCAGTCTTATGTTCATAAATAACTTGCCAAAACACCTGAAAAAGTTGCTCCTCTTCGAGTCCACGACTCCAACGAGAGTCTATAAGAGTAAAAGGAAACCTTTTGAAAAACGGCAAGGAATCTTGAAAAGCTGTCCAATATTTCTCGATAGAAGCTGCTTTCAAGCAAAGAGGAATAGATAAGCTTCTAGGAATACGAAGAAAGCCGAGAAAAAACTGCTTCGTTTCCAGCAAAACAGTAAGAAACTTGCTCCAAGCTTCCAACGACAGGCTATGGTCACCACGCGAATTCATATATTGCTTCAACGAAACAGGCTGTCTCATTAGACTAGAAAGGAAACTTAAAGTATACCAAGTTATTCCAACAAACATAAAAAAGCCTATTAGGTGAGTATAAATATTCATGGTCTCATTGTGCAACCCAAACAACGCAGTCTTTAGACTATCCCAGAAACTCATTGGAACTCGATAATAATTACGAATGTAGTCATTATCCTGTAGCCAATAAGGTGTATTCTCAAAGTGTACCAACTTCCAAAAAGGATTAGTTGAGTCACTAGAGTTGTTCTTTTCCTTGCACATATGCAGCCAAAAAAAAAAGAGAAACAACAAAATCGCTTCCAACCAAAAAAATCCAAATAAAATAATCTTTACCTACGCTACAGATTCCGTGTCGCATGATTCCCAATTATTCATAGGTAAAACAATACAATCTAACAATAATAAAAAAAAGTAATCAACTCTCTTCCACAGAAAATATACTGGATTGAAGTGAAAGAAAGTATTCATCGTCCAACAACTCACTGAGGGGATGTTCTAAATGCGAACTGGTACAAGAAGAAAAGGGAAGTTGCAAAGGAGAAGACGATGAAAATAGTCCGGAATCGTCAAACGCCTCCCCAAAAGTATTAAGAGATGGATTCGTAGGGAAAAGATTCGTATCTTCCTCGAGTGTTACTGCATTCGTAGGTAAATTCAAATGATATGATCCCATCTTGGATAGAAGAGACTCGAGAGCTTCAAAAAAGCTCGACTGCGCCAGTTTATATTGCACTGGAAGTGCATTTGTAAAACAATCGGTCCTAAAATAGTGGAGCAAACTCCCTTTCTTCATACTGTATTGAGCAACTTCAATATAGCCACGACTAGATGAGCAAGATAAAGATTCAAGAAATGAGCCAGAAAAGGTTGGTACGGTAGGCGACGGCAGAGAAGAGCCTTTTGTGGATTGAACCGGAAAGCTCTTGTACCGGTCAAGCGCCTTGACACTACAACGACACTTTTCAGGACTGGAATGACAAAGAACGCAGTCGTGTTCTACTGAGATAGTTACAGTCTTGATACAGTGGTTGTATTTCTGCTCAGATTCATAATAGCTCGTTGTCGTTTGAATGCTCTTGATAGATGAAACATGCTACACAAGTCAATACTGCTCTATTGTATTCACAACCCTTCCCATACCTCAAGTAACAGCCAGCTTCGTATTTTTCCTTCAACTCTAGTAAACTAAAAATATTTTCAGACAGGCAAGAAAGAGAAAATAAAAAAAGTACCTGTAAAAAGCAAAAGTTATTCAAGTCAATTGCTAATCGATACCAGATAATTTCCACTTGTCTCTTTTCTCCAACAAACTGGTCTCGAGGTCCATAAGCCTAGTTCAAATAAGAATCCAAGAGAAACCGAGTAACAGAGTACTTATTACATAACAAAGAGCAAAGTTTCCAGCCGAATGGCTTGGAATTATTAGTACAAAATCTTTTCTCTTACGCCATTTCTCCACAGACTTGTATGCAAAAGTTGCTTGTACTGGAAAGCCTCTTTCACGAATCAGTTCTGGGGTGAGACCCTTAAGTACCTCTTCTTCCAGTAACCAAGACATAACAAGGTCATTCTGCAAAAACGAGGCGGGTAGTCGGTGGAACAGCCCACTCATAAAGCAGTTGTCACGAACCAACGATAGGTAACCGCGGAAAAGATAATTTAATGAATTTGTGGTCGAAATAGCAGCAGAAATGACCCATTCACCCATCGTCCACCACAGCTCGAATCTCCGTGTTCGATTGTCAGAATGACTGTCAGTTGGCCGAAACAGAGCATATTCAAGTGTAACGAGCAACTCTCCAAAAAGGCAAATATGTTCAACTGCTTTTAAGGGAAAATGGACTTGTGAAAGAATAAAAAAAGAACTAATATTGAAAGAAAGTGAGAGAAACCAAGTTCACTGTCTCGATAAGGTTACAAGTAGCCAATCTATTGCCGTAAAGGTGTATCTCAAAGCAATTTCAACAATACCGGACCGACTTTTCGTGCCAGTTAGAAAAACGGAAGTGACAGAGTAAACACGTCATTTTATACATATCTATATCTAAACACACAGTATCAAGAGTTTCCAAAAATGCTTTAAGGGAAAGAACAGGTTCGTCTCTATGTGAATACGTTACAAGCCACCAAAAATCAATATACACAAAGGCAGCGTGCAGAGTCCACCTAACAGAAAGTTCTGCCAATTATATTTTAGGTAGCAATCCTATTGATTCAAAGATTGCAAAGCTCCGACTTAACCTTAACTCGAGCCTTTATTCAAGCGCGACCAGAAACAAAGACTTTGTGTCATTTGCGAGCTTGCACAGAAATGCTAACATGCTCGAAAAGTTAATTTACTGAACGAAAATTGAAGGTCTTAGTTGCTTTCAATTTTTACATCGTGGAGCTTGAAAAGCTTTTATTCTTTTCTTAAGTGAAACACAGTCAAGGATAGAAACACAACAAAGTTGATATATAGAGGCCAAAAGAATAATGCGTCGTTTTAATTCATATTGAATTTTCATTCTGAAATTATCGCACGGTTACATAAAATTATCTTTTATCACTAAAACGAAATTTAATTCAGAAGCATTGTGAAACTAATTGTCTAAATTTCGAAAAAATTATTTGGAGAAATTTCGGAGCATGATCTTTTTAAAAGCATCCTATTAATATTTTAATTAGTAAATAATTTTTATTACATATCGGTTTACTTGTCTTCTAGCTTTTGGTTTTGTATTCTCTTTTTTGTTTAACTCGCTTTCACAATTTGCCAGCCGAATTATACCTTTCCCTCTATCTTGGCATAAATTTTTTCAATTGCCTTTATAACTTTTGATTGAAACAATCTCCTTTTATCTTTTGTTGAAACTCACTACAGAACTATGTATATGAATTTTTTATACTTTTTTCATTCCTTTATTACTTTTCAGAAAGTTTGAATTAACTTTAATTCTCGTTATTTTGTCCCGAATTCTTTTTTTAACAGATAGTTTATGTTTTGGATGCCAATCCTTATAACTTTGAACTGGGTTTTCCGTAGGAAGGTATCATGACTATCGAGCCGGTTTAAAGGCATACGCCCACAAGTAACATCCCCCGGGATGAAAAGTGTATAAAAAGAAGCAACCCCGCTAAAAATCACTTGTAACAATGCTTAGGATAAGTCTCAAAAAACAATGTTATAATACAAATGCTCGTTTGTTGGCCTCGAGGATTGGCGAAGCTTTTGAATGACACAAGCCTTGGATGGATTCCAGTTGGAAAGCTGGGGCCAAGGTGTTGTTTTTTTTTGGGGGGTAGCGTCTTCTTCGCTTGTTGTTTCGCAACCAAGCAGTCTCCAGAGCATGCATAAAGGAAGTTCCCAGAGTCTTTGTAGTTCTTATAAAGAGGAGACAAGAGCGTAGCCATGTATTTTGTGGATGGCAATAAAAGTACTTGGCAAAGCGACTAGTGAATTTGCTCGAGTTTCATCAGAACGATATTTTTCAAAGGATCGCCACCAAACCATTCCTGCTGTGACAAAAAAACTCGGAACTTTTCTCGCACAATGATTCCAAACAGCTCCTAGTGGATGTTTTCTTTATTTGTTGGTCACTTTTTGTACTATTCTAGGTGCAAAAGAGAAATGTCATAAACAAAAGGCAAAGTACCGAGTGCCACCGCGAATGAACAAAAGTATCTCTCGTTCTCCAAGCGCCTTTTTTCCCATACAAACGAGGCATTTCAAAAACAAATTTGTGTGCGCCATACAGAAAACAACTATTTACACACGAGTATTCTACGGTTATCGCGAACGCCACCAAAAATTGTATTTCGCTCTAGAAACCACTACGGAATGAACGCAGCAAACTTTCCGCTGTTCGAAACCCGGATACCCACAACTCGTTTGCTTTTGCATCCAATCGACTCAAGTTGGAGTCCGTTTTATCCCAGGTATGTATCCATTCTGCAATAAACGCGTTTGTCATTTTCTGGCCTTGCGATGTATCGGAAATCCAGTACAACTCAGAACTTCTATAAATGCTAGCCAGTGCCAAGCGTTTGGCATACCAAGAACTCTTGAAACAAAATCAAACAAATGCGAGCAAGTTGAAGCAAATCACCTACGTTTGTCGATTTTTCTTTGGTCGCGTGCAAAATTTCACCGATAAAATAAAACAAACGCCTTGTAGCGGCCGGCCAGTTTTGTGGCAAGTGTTCCAACGCCATAGCTTGCGACCAGTGGGACTGAAAATCCTCGCTACACTGAAATCTTCTTTGTAGCGCTGCAATGATCACGTCTTTCCTTTCCAAGTCGTTGTCCGCTATTTGATGTGCATAATCTGCAGCCTCTTTATCTGCAACCGAATGATGAAATTCAACCAACTCCACGAGTCCTCGTTCCAATAAACCAGTTGCTGCCTTTGATAAACCAAGACTTTCTACTGCCTTTCTCACGGCATCCACTGTAAATCCACAACTTGGTACGTACTCTAGACTCTTTTGTAAAAGCTCTAGTTTCTTTGGGTGCATAACAGATTGTGCACAAAAAAGAGCAACTTGGGAGAAGAGCCACAACGACGTGGGACAAATGGCCTCGAAAAATTTCTCACAAAGAATTGGCTTCACTTGTCCTTACAATTGCAACAACGAAATATTTATCACTTGAAGGAATCGAACCAGATATGAATATTGTAGTTTCAGACTGTTTTTACCTGCACAATTCCAATATGGAACAAGATTGCCAAAATATAGCCTGGTATCTCGAAACATTCTTACTTATCGAGATGCCCGTGAATAAAACCTTTTTTCTCCAAATATGCAACTCCAAATGAATACAAAGCTCCTCCTATGGAGCCAAGGTCTCCTTTTCAAAGGCGTACTGAACAACTCTTCCAATGATAACCGTTCCTGGTTCAAAACAGACCTTTAAACTTCCCAATGCCCACTCCTTCAAAGTGCCAAAGCTTTCGTGTTGATTCGACATTCCAGCATTGTATATTACTGCTACGAGAGTATCAGGAGATTTGCCATTTTCTACTAGTCTAAACAGCATTAGCAAACTTCAAAAGAGCAGCAAAGTAGAACATGCCTTTGTGCTATTTCAGATAATGACCTGGTTGCCATGACGAAAACTAAAGTTTCCGACTTTGCCAGCCACTTGTAGTTGTTTCAGTAACAAGGTCTATGCTTGGAACAACTTTCTTTTACCTCAAAGTCTAACTGTGACAAATCATGTCCAGTTGCTAGTGTCACACTTTTGCTCCAAACTTTGTGTGTCAGTGGAATTCCTGCCAATAATGGAGCCGCAAGGACACTGGAAATTCCAGGCACCAAACGAAAACTACCACCAAAGTTCTTCACAAGTCATCCGTTCAAGTTTTTAACAATGTTGCTCTGGATTACCTTGATATAATCTATTTCCTCTGCCAACCTTCCAAAGACACCTGGATCTCCTCCTTTCAACCTTACAATATACTTGCCTTGATCATAGTAATATTGCAATAACCGAAGAATATCCTTGGCGGTATAAACATTAAGGTCTACACGGTGCTCTTCACAAACGATACCTCCTGTAAGACTCCCCTATTTTGAAAACTATGGATAGCCTTTCCTACATCAACTTGTTCACAATGAATTTTACAGAGTTTGAGTATTTCCTTGTCCACAAGATGATCATACAGGACAACTTGTGCCTTTTTCAACTCTTTTATAGCAGCCCAAGTTAACCATTCCTTGCCACCAGGACCAGCACCAACGAAAACTATTTCACCTGAGACTTTTCTGTGACACAGAACAGTCGTTTTGTAGTAGCCTCTTTTCCAATATCTTCTCTTTTGGAATAATGTGAAAGAATATTCGTTGGCAACAAAGCAACAACCAGGCTGAGAAATAAAGTATTGGCGAGAAGCTATCTGCCTGTGGTTTGTCCAAATACAAATCATAAAAGTATTGTGAAGTTGCGCGCCTTTTTTTTTCTGTGGTAGAAAAAATGCTTATTATTCAACAGATCTGGACAAATGTGTTCGTACAAAGAACATGATGTGGATAGATACAAAAAAGAGCCTACTCAAGAGAGGTTGGAAGAAATGGACAGAAAGCCATCTATGGAACAAAAGTATCTTGGAGAATGTCCTGAGTGTTTCTATCAGGTTTCTGTAAGAATTGATAATACCAAGAAAGGAGCTATACTGAAGAAAGGAACAAAAAAGTTTTATGAAATGCAACATGTTGAAGAGAGAAAGTGATAGTATAGTGCAAGTGAAACAAGTAGAAAAGCCTGTATTAGATCCTATCAAGTGTAAGGAGATAGCGAAGAGTTATCCATTTATACAGAAATTAAGGGAATTGTATTAGGATGAGTCTATTTCTTATCAGCAGATGCTGGCTGAGAATGCTGTGAATAAGAAAAGACTAGAGCAGATACGCAAGATGGACGTAAAAGATCCAGGACTTTCTTTGGGGGAAGAAGTGGAGAAGAACTCACAAGCTCTACTTTATTGGAAGAACAGAGAAAGCTAGAACAATATAAAGCGAATCGGAATGGAGGATTATACTTGGAGAAATGAAAAGCCTTGGAGATAACCTTGTGAAAGAAAGAGTTTATCAAATAGAGACTCTGTTTCGGCACTATTGCAGTACTTCCCTATTTGATGGAAATATACAAGTACAGTTTGGATCTGATGGAAGTATTGTATGATGACATAAAGACCTTAATGGAGGAGAAAAAGACTGAATTTCCCTTGCATTCATGCTGGCTGTTTGTCAATACATGAAAAAAGCGGGAATTGATATTGATGGATTGTTTGGTTTATGGAGTTGGACATTCTCTCCATTTACATTATAGTATTAGAATATATATTCAGACACGCTGAAGAAGATCAATAAGAGTCCTTCTAGCTAATATTTCCTCATAATTTCTAAAGTGATAATAATTACGTCGATAACCGTTGGAAGAACTGAGGACCATCGTTGCGAATAACTTCGAGGGTAGTTTTGAAAATAAAAAAGAGCGTCTCAAACCAATAAAATTCAATTATTACTTTTAAAAATCTCAAAATTGCAAGAATTGGTTCAGGTACATATGCTTCAAGATGTTTTAAGTGTTCAAGAATTGGTTCAGGTACATATGCTTCAAGATGTTTTAAGCGTTCAAGAATTTGTTCAGGTACATATGCTTCAAAATGTTTTAAGAACATTGAAAGCTTAGCCGCCACTCCGTGTCCATCTTTTAAATCCATATAGACAGCGGACACGTACGAAAGAATTCTCATCCATCTATTAGGCCTATGGCTTACAGCCCAAAGAAAATAAAGGTTCACGAAAACAGAGGAAAAGAAGATGGATAATATGCCTCGAAATACACTCCCATACATCACTGAAACCACTACGACAAGATATGCTTCTCCCATAAGCAGTATTATCTTGCCTAGATACACTAGGACACCACATACTGCTCTTATCAGCTGTATTACCTTGTCTATCAACGTTCCACCTGATTGATTTGTATGTGACCAGTAAGTTTGACGTGGAATTTCCTCGATCATAAGCTCTGGCTGTTCATTAGCCTCCTGATCTTCATCTAATAGACTGATTCCGTTATACATCAAAGCAGCTCTTATCAAGTTATGTTCCTCTTCATTTACCGTGTTTTCATTTCTATTCTTTCCTGCACTTGCAGGAGATAATTTTTTCCTTATTGTTCGTTTCACTTTGTCCCAATCAGGCCTCATCTTCTTTTTATATATTGTTTCTTTAATTCCTTGGATTCTGCCAAATCTTATGTACTTCCAGTACCTTGTATAAAGTGCATAGAGTCCTACCATAAAAGCAGATACTAGCTTAGCCAAGTCTGAATGATCTGTGAGCAACTCTTGAAATGTTTCTACTCCTCTATAAGGTACTCTTACGGAACATTGTTGCCTAGTCAAATGTTTTGTACCAAGCCCTGCTCTCTTTAATGCTTTACAAGTACTTTTCGTAAGGAATGTATTCCAGCAATAGCCGTATATTGCGTTTGTCACAGAAGTAACCAAATTTGCAGAAATTAAGTCTCCAGCTAAAAAATTTGCCACCACATCCTTCTTAGATTTAAACATCAACAAACCCGGTACTCTAAAATAAAGGACTCTCCAGCTGGCCTTCTCACGACCAATAGTTTCAACTATTCTGTTGCAGCTAAGCAACGCTGTAAATGCTATATATATGGCAGTTCTTGTATCAGAACTGATATCCTCTGCTTCTTTTTTTACTTTGGCTAAGTCTTCATTCAAGTCAGATCCATAAGTCTTTTTATAAACAGCTTCTATCTTGTTCAGTGCTGTCGGGTCATTCATCATACTTCTAAGTTCTTCAATGAGAGCCAATACTTCTACTTTGTTCTCATTTGTATTTGAATCCTTAAGTCTCCTGGCTATCTCACGCATTATACTTTTCATGCAGCAGTAGGTTATTTCCTCCGCAATTTCCCGTTTCAGCGAAGCACTCATGTCCTTACACTTGTCTACTTGATTTATTAATTTATTCAGCTCTTCCACTTCCTTCTTCACATTCTCCGAAAACGAAGTCTTGTACTCAATCGCCTTCACTTTCTGCATTATTCTTGCAGGGATTCTATATTGATACAACTCACTAGATAATTTTTTCTCATTCATCGGTTTCCCTCGATCATCTAATACTTTCATGTTCCTCCTTTTTGCTTCATCAAGTAGCTCCCGTAATTCCTCCTCCTTTGCTTCCGAATCTTCAATGTCATTATTGTAGTCTCTCAACTCTCTCAAACATGACCGTATTTTTGAACTCAAGTTCATATCACTCAAGTTGCCAATAGACATTTTGTTTATTGTCCCAATATTATTTTGCTTGTTACAAAGGCTCGCCTGTACCCTAACTGGTAAAAATCCACCAACGAAAAATTTCTCATTTACGCTGTTGTTAAGAGTTGATCCCTTGACATGCTGTCTCATTTGTCTAATGCGTGCCCAACTAACAGTTTTCTGGAATATTTGAAACAGCTGTCTCGAACATGACATGAAACAGCGCAGAGTTACCATAAAATGCAAATATGTCAGCATCTGTCTTGCTGGCTTTCTGAACCATTTCGTCCATAGTCTTCTTACTCCTTACAAACGAGGGATATAGAAACCTCGAATGAGCTACTAGAGGATGAGGTTCTGTTCCAATATTATGTGCTTCATAGTTGGGTCAACTACCCCCAAAAGTCCTTGTTGTTGTAGCAGAAGGAAAGCTTCTAAGAATCCTTTTTGGGAAGCTGTCCGTGTCTCATCTCTTCTGTGAACAGGTCACTCTTAAACATATTCTCAAGCAGTATTTGATGAGTTCTTCAATGTTGCCATTATAAGTTGGAGGATACATCACATCCTTGACTTTGCGCTCTAGCTTTTCAACTAGAGAAGGATTGTGGCTCCAACTCTACTAACAAATTGTGAAGTTCTAAGAAAAAACGATCAACAACAAATAAAGCACTCTATATTTATTTCATATCACGCATTGCATAATAAGTTCCATCCAACAAAGAGTCTAACAATTTTTCTGTAGTCAAGTTCTTCGTGTCCTGATCTTGTCTTTTCAATACAGCTTCATTGTCTTGGGAATACTCTTGCAAAAGTTTTTCTATAACAGTGTATGAACAGTACCTGTTTCTTGAACAGTTGAAACTCCTCATCTCTTTCCAATTAGTAATGGATATTACAGTAGCATCCTACAAATAGACTGCATCTTTATAAGTTCAAAGGGAGGAGAGTGACTAGAGATCTTGGAATATCCGTACTTGATTCCGCACCTGCTAACGCTCTGATAGCTGCTTCTGCAGGACGAGTCTGATAGAATCTGGCAGTAACATCTTGACTAGTAGACTATGTTCTGCAAAGTACAAATCCTGCGTGCCATGAGTACTCTAGCCAAGAAGGCTAGTCTCTTGACCAGAGATGGGTCAGTATAGGAGAGAGTAACTTGGAGTTTTTCAGGAATAAAAGGTTGAGCTCTTTCCTCCTCTTGAGGTAGTCTGGTCTGGGCTACTATTTTTTCTGCTAGTGTTTTGTCACATCTCTTACTTTTGGCAAACATTGAAAAACACTTTTATGAAGATAGGAATTTGCTCACCTTTGAGCCATTTCCTTGGCAACTTAAAAAGTGGCAATCTTCACCCAATTCGACAGCATTGTTATTGTTATTGGTTGGCGCGTAGGAGAAGAGAAATGGCTTCGTATATACGCAGCTTCCTTTTTTGGCTTTTGTGAACAAGCAAACTTGTTGTATATTGCGACTATAGAGTTCTCGTTACCTTGGTTGGGTTGTCACACCCTGGGAAGCCTTCAGGTGTCCGTGACTATGATGACCTCGACACGCATGAGGAGGAGAACTGAAAACAGGCGGAGAATCCATTCGAACGGTTTCTTTGCAGAATTGGACACCTCTGTGTCATTATTTGTTGTTTGGTTTGCGAATTGGACTCGTTGTATGCGTCACTGGCTATACTCGTTGTCGCGCCCACAAGAGACATTTTCAGCTTTATTTCAACGAACGGTTGCAGCTGTGTTGCAAAGTGTTGGAAGTAAATTGGAAATTATGGCCTTTATTCATGCTTTAGCTTCCTTGGCTGTTGTTTGGACGATGCACGTTCAATTTGTTGCCAATAGCAGCTGTGAGCCAGTTATTGCGTCTTTATTAAGAAACTGTAGTGGAGTTGATGGAAGCAAGGCAGATATTATGCAAGTTCAAGTAGTTGGAGAGTTGTTCAAGTCTACTTTTCATAACGAGAATATGTCACCATCCAAGTGCACCTTTTGGAGATACGAAGAAATGAACGTGGCATCTGCTTCTCCAGAGTGGCATACTTTTCCCTTGGCCAAAAAAGGAATTGTCGAAGAATTTTTAGAAAATATTCTCTTAAGACCGACAGTACTTCGTTATTCCTCGGAAAAAGGTCTTTTGCTTCTCAATCAGAATTCCTGGCCTAATTACAATATCAGTTTTGCGACATTAGAAATAGACTTGAGTAATCCATGCTTTGGTAATTGGTTTCTTCGAAAGTTGGTTTTAGAAACTTTTGTGGGATATGACACTATTCTGTTGAATGCAGTTGCACATTATTTTCAATATAGAGGTTACATCTTACATATGCTTACTGGACAGGTCATTAACTTGGACGTACTATTTGATGTCAACATTTCAAAGTTGGAGACTTGCTGGTATCGAAAAATGTAAGTTTATGGTATATATGTAGTGTTGTTCCTACTTACATGGACTAGTTTTTCATGGATAGCTAGAAAAGGGAATGTGCTTGTCACTTCTATATTTATTATGGGTATTACTGGCACCTTGGTGACCTTTGCACTTCGAGAAGTTCGTTCTCGTGTTGTAAAACTTACCTTGGAATTGCAGCAACTAAGAAGCCGTCAAGTAAGTTGTGGTTTCAATGGCAACTGCTTTTTACTCAATGATGTTATTAGACGTCCATTACTGGCTTATTATTGAGATATTCTCTGGAAGGTGCAGTATTTGTTCCCATCATCACTGGAATGTTGTTCTTTTTACTCGAGTTTTTCGACGATTATCTCCTTGCATTTTTGGTAATTGGATCTATTCTTTCATTGGTGAAAAGCTGACGACTTGTGTCAGGTTCTTGTCCTTGCGTGGGTGTGTGAGCTATTCTGTCTTATCAGTCGACGTCATTGGGTGTCACGTTATTATTTACCTCGTTTATTCTTTATCTATTTCTTAGCCTTTCATATTTACTTTTTTTCCTATCCTTGTGGTTTTTCCAAGGAAGCTCTTTATGTCTGTGCAGCTTTTATGCAACATGCAGTTTTAGTGGCATGGAATCGTTGGGAAGGACCTTTTCTTAGAGAAGAACATGTTTAGATTGGTTGTAAATAGCCGCAACATTGGAATGTCCGCTTCTATTGTAGAGGAATGTATTTGCTTTCTATTTCCTTGTAAAGTTTTATTTTGTGATACAAAGCAACAACATAATACTTGTAGACACAAGTTGTTTTGTGTAGCACAACGCCATCCTCCACGGCCTAGGTTGACGGAAGAGTTTTATTTGTCGGTTGGCACAACTCCGAGGTTTACCACAAAGAGGAAACCTGGTGACCTTTTATATCCTATAGATAATGGGAATCGAAATTCCAAGAACCATTCAGTAGGTTTTGTGTCCCAACTTTGAAAACCGAGTGACCGGTAACCAATAGTTGTTGTTGTACGACTCTCTCACTCGTTGGCTATGGTTGGGTTGGAGAAACATTTGGAATCTTTCTTTTTATACTATTAAAAATATGTTGGACAAGTGGAAAAGTGCAACGAAACCTGCCATGGTGCTTCGTTATCCTACCAAACCATCGTATGTTTATCCTTTCAAGGAATGGGAACCAACCACGCGAACATATTATGTCAACTGGTAAGTCGTGGTGAAACCAACATCATTACTCATCAAACACTCGTATAGTTTTGGAGAAAAGAGATATATTGGATATGTTGGCAAGGTTCGTCGAGTAGATTGCTAAGAGTCGCGTCACCAGTCTATCTTTTGATATATTCGGACGACAATATCTTCCGACTGTATTTCTGGATGCAGCCATTCTTTGGGAACCGTAGAATAATAGAAATAAGGTTGCATGCTTCTTTCAAATAGTTGAGTTACCTAGGTGCACAACTATGTGGTTATCGGTGGTGGATGATAGTGGTGACATTTACCTCGGGTCGATGAGCATCTTGTGCAAACAATATTTTTGTTTCCAAATTACAAAGATTACAAAGTGTCCTTGTGAGAGGTTGAACAGTTTCCCATCGATACACCAAGTCGGAACATATCACCACCTTGACAAAAAAACAACCTTGGATGAAACAACAAGAGACGAAAAGACCTATTTACCTCGGTACTTTTTGGTAAACTTTTCGTGTGTTGCTCATCTCCCCAGTGTATGGGGATAGCTTGAATATCCCGGTTTCCAAGCAAATGTCTATTTTCATCGATGTTTCGTTGTAAAATACCCAAAGTGGAGTCAAGATCGGACAATGTTGTATGTCGTGCACCGAGATAAGCCACGAGAACTCCTAATAAACCTATCCCACTTCCAAGTTCTACGACTCGTTTCTCTTGAATAAGCTCTGGTTTGTTCAACAACAAGTGGGCCAATACCAAAGAAGCGTCCCACAATGTGCAGCCAGTATCTCCTGGATCCTGACAAGTTTTGCTGGTAAATGGTGATTGATGGAACGTAAGAGTGTCTTTTGCGGATACGCGCAAATGAAAAGGTTGCTGAAACCGCTGCTTCCAACTTTGTTGACTGGGACGCCAATTCATTTTCGGATGCTTTCCATCCAAGTCGAAAAAGAGAAAGAGTGCGAGCGTGGTTGTTGCTTCACCTTGGATAGACAACGAGGTTCTCAATGGCATGAAACTTTTTCCTATGCAACGGAGTAATGACTCGGACACTAATAGTACTAGTATGTTGAACGCTCCATATGATTATTTGGTGCACAAACCATTCCGACATTTGGCATACAAAAATTGCCTTGGCATGGATGCAGAAAGCTCCCAGCTCATATTGTACCTAGTGCTGTCTTGAAAGGAGAACAGCAGATGTGTATTTTCGGGAAATGGCATACAAGGCTTGCTGCTGCCTATTAGGGTTTTGATGGGAGGGGGCAATATTGTATAATATTACTGGATATCGATGATGAGGAAAGTATATTCGTAGCAGTTTGAATATTTTCACATCGACATCAATATCGCCTCTTTGCTGTGCAAAACAACACCACCTCACTGGAGAAAAGCCACATTCAAATCAGAGTGCCTTGCCATAGCTTTATCGATCTTTCATCCAGTGGGAAAAGCGTCCTGCTGTACGTAACCGCTCCCGTATAACTGCGGAAAAAGGAAGCCGTCGGCCTTACTTTTTTCTATTCTAGTTTTATATGTTTTTAGGAAAGCTGTCTATATTACAACAACAGCAACCTTTTTGTAGTTTTACTAGGAAATACAAAGAAATTCTTTCTGCACCACCAATAGAAAGGAATGGAGACCACAGGCCACAACGCGACTAGTTCTCCACATTATTTGCAAAACACAAGGTTTATTTTCCAAAAGTTTGTGGACACTGCTGTGCCAATCGAGCCGTTGTTGGCTGTATCCACACTTGCATGTTGAGCTTGGTTCCATCTCTTTTTTGGAAAGGGTGTTATGCACAACAGTAGTAGATTTTCGTGCTCTTTACTGGCGACATACAAGTTACACTAGTGTCGAGTCAAAAAGCTCCAAGAACCAAAGATACAAGGAAATAGGTTTACACGTCCCTGCGGTGCGTGTAGCTGAGAAAAGACGGCGACGAATAGGATATCGATTGTTGGGCTGGTGGTTGAGATTGGTTTTCTTTTCGTCCACGCTTCGTTCCGTTACTTTTTGTCGTGACAAGTTATAATATAAAATGGCCAAAGTAAACCCTGTGTCGTCGGCTCCTAAACTAAGTGTAACTAGAGAGATAGCTATCGGTATTGGGCTTGGTATAGCGGTAAGTTTTCACGCCAGGGCTTTGTAGAGAGAGAGGGAGAGAGAGAGAGGGGCGCCACAGTAGCCAACTGCAAAGAAGAGAGGCGTGGAATATTTTGTGGAATACATGGACCTAACTTTGGTTTCTAGTGTGCTATGGTATTTCGCCAGTGGCATCTCGGATACACGGAAATGATAAGAAAATATTATCGCGAGTTGGATGAACAAGAACAGAGTTCCTCGTCGTCGTGAAAACCGCCTTGTGTTTGTGAGATAGCAATAAAGTGGACTCTTGTTTCCATATGGATTCTAGTAGTAGGAGGGTTCGTTTTTTCGGTTTTCTTTATTACGGCACTTTGCAGCACATGTTGAAACATATGCAAAGAATAGTTGCTCGTTATCAACACGCTGAATAGTACAAACACATACATTATTATACAGTGTTCTTTCAAGTGTGTTGTCTCCACAAACAACACCCAACACCGCTCCGTGTGTGCTGCAGCCATGCTTCCCTCCCTCGTTCCCATCGAGAGAGACTTGTTCCACCCCGTACAGTTTTTCTAGAAATTACCCTTCTAGGGGACGTCCACACTGTCCACGCGACATTCCTATTGACGGAACAAAGCTTTCCCTTCCAAGACTATGTGTCCATAAGACATTCACGGCAGAGACTGGCATTGAAATAATGGAGAGAAGGGATTGGGGCATAATTGCGTTTGTGGATTGTTGTGCTCATATTGGGAGTAGTCGTCGTCGTTGTTGTTGTTGTTAGTGATGGCTGACCCTATTGTGGATATAGCTCCTGACCAAATTTACAGAACCTCTCAAGAGTATGACCAAAGCAACGTAGTAGCAGAGGATGGAAAGAAACAAGAAGAGCAGTTGGACAGGTCTGCACTGAAGTTCAACGCTATTGGTACAGCCCTTGGCTTTTTGGTCAACGGCTATATGTACCAAGTGGGCGCAATTCTGTTGACTCTTTATACAGACGTCTATCATACTGTATATGTCAGCTCGTTTCTGCAGTCTGCACTGTCTACCAGCGTTCTATATGGAGTCTTATTTGGTTTAATAATATTTGGTTTCATTGCAGATATTGTTGGCAGAAAAGCTGGTCTGATTATGTGTTCCTCATTGGTTATTCTTGGTTCCGTTATTTCAGTTGCCGCGAATGGAACAAGCACCGATGGCATGTTTTGGATGATTATAGTTGGCCGTGCTGTGGTTGGGCTAGGAATGGGCGGAGAATATACTTGTAATGTTCCTAATGTCATGGAAGATAGTGAAGATGTCAGCAGGAAGAATCGAGGACGTCGTGTATCTCTGTTGGTTATGTTTATGGAAGTTGTCGGCAATAATACTCCTAGTATTTTGCAGTTGATTCTCGTTGCAGCTGCTTGCCGTCATGTCTACATTGATACTTCTGCCAAGACCGGAGTTGACTTGCCCAATTGTCATCCTCAAGTCGTTTGGAGACTTTCTTATGGCTTAGGTCTTATTCCTTGTGTTATTGTCCTCGCTATTCGAGTGAGAATGCGAGATTCTGCCATGTATGCTACAGATGCTAAATTAAGAAAGAAGTCTTATGACTTGCTGGACCTTTGGGTTATCTTGCGTCATTTCTCTTCTCGAATGATGGGCACAGTGTTTATGTGGTTCTTTATTGACTGGATTAATTACAGTCAAGGGAATTTTGGAGGTGTCATATTATCCAGTATTATTGGTGCGTCCTTGTTTAAGACTGCCTGGATTGGACTTTCGCAAGGTGTTGTATTGCAACTTGGACCCCTAATATCCTCTTTGGTGGTGGATCGTCTTGGTCGTCGTCGTACAGAAATGTTGGGTTGGTTTTGGTTGGCATCTACTCAGTTGATTACCGCTGGAGTATATTTGAAACTCGCCAAACATGCCGTTGGATATGTGATATGGACAACTTTTGTATTTATATTCCAATATTTTGTATTTATTCCCGTGTATTTGGTACCTGCGGAAGTGTATCCAACTCGCATTCGAGCAACGATGTATGGTTGGTCATCTGCATTGGGTAAAGTTGGAGGTATTGTAGGCACTACTGTGTTTCCGTACATGTGGAGAGGCTTTTCACCTGATCATTCCGAGGTTGGTCACGGTGGATTGATTGGATTGCGCCGTGTGCAATGGTTCTATGCAGGATTGGAGTATTTAGGATTTATTCTTGCTGTTTTGTTTGTTCCTGAATATTCCAATGTTGGACTTCGTGGGGAGGACAAGCGTTATTTGGAGTTGAGAACTCGTTATGCTGCTCGTCTAGCCAAGAAATATGGAGTGGAACCTGCCCATCCGGATGACCAAGAAGCAACTCGACTAGGTCGTTTCTCTGTATGGAACCTCATTTCACGCAAGTTGACGGGTACTCCGGAAAGTTTTGAAGAAGCCAAGAAAGAATATATTCGTATGTTGTTGTCTCGTTGTTCGTTGGAAACCAATGAACAAGTGGAATATTATGCAAATGCTCCTATTTATTACGATGATCGTACTTTGATCACGCATTGGTGGAGAAGGTGGACGATGGGAAAGGAAGCAGCAGAAGAATATATTCGTCAATCACACTTGCTAGGTGAAGAGGCAGATGCTCCCACACAGGAAGACAACTTGAAAGTAGCGGATTCTAAGGAATCTCCAAGTGCAAGTGTTGTAGAAGCTACAACTGGTACTATGTTGGGAGATTCCAAACATTGATCTTCTCGCTCATTATTATTATTGCGTGCAGAATAAAGTGAGTGGAGTGTTTGCGTTGTACTTCAAATATTATTGGATCCTAGTGTGTGTCTCTCTCGTTCTCTCTTTCTATTGCACTCCTTGTATCTCTTTATCTCGTTGTATCTCTCTGTCTCTTTTTGTATTTCTCACTGTTTATCTATTTCTCTCTCTATTTCTCTCTGTCTGTCTATTTCTATCTACATTTATCCCTTTATATCTATATGATATAGATAGAGGATACAGAAAGAGAGAAAAAGAGGAGAAAATTCGCATTGAATAGGATTGCAGGTATCGTCCTTTGGGCGGAGGAGACCATGTCTTCGTGGTGGGTGTACTTGTTTCAACCAAGTTGTCCCGTGCGTCCTCGTAGTGGTTGGAAACTATCCAATGGAAACTATGGTGGTTATTGTGGTGGTGGTTGTTGTCGTCTTTATGCCCATCCAAGGAGAAACTATCTCTATGACAAAGACTATGACGATGTGGATCACGATAGAAGAAAAAGCAGCCTTGGTCGCCATCTCTTCCTACGATGGCTATTGCGTGCACATCCACGTAAGAAGAAACCATTGGCTAGTTATAATTGTCGTGGAACGATTCCTACTACCAGTTGTACCACAGTGCCTCATCAGAGCCGCCCTTTGTCTCTACAACAGCGACTGGAAAACTATTTGGTACAAGCGTCCGTACCGAGGGACGATCAACTAGACTTTTTACAAAGAGCCCGCCGTTATCGTCAACAAGGGATGTTGCCTGTCCAATGCGAACAAGTATTGATAGAATGGTATCATTCTTATTACCAAGCACTGGTGGAATCCTTTGCTTCCAACCACCATCATCATCCTCATCATCTTTGTCATCAACCCCCTATAGAAGAAGAGACCATCCCATCGACCACTACTACTATGATGACCAAGGATCCAGCTTGGTTTACAGAGGTCATGTTTCAAGTATTGCTAGAGTTGGTTCGTCGTTGTTGTCAACAAAAGTATATATTCGAGCCATTTCATCGAAGCATTCGCCAACCTTTTGATTATTTGGAGTTTGGGTTGGATTTTGCCCGTCCAGTGATCCACTTGGCGCAATCGACCGTATGGAATGCACGACATTTTACCGATACGATACCGCAACAGTTGCAACGAGGGGACAACGTGATCTTGTTTTCCAACCATCAAAGTGAAGGTGACCCTCATGCGATTCACGTGGTATTGGAAAACTTGGGTCAATCCCAGTTGGCATATGCGATGATATTCATGGCGGGAGATCGAGTGCGAGAAGATCCCGTCGCGATGCCGTTTTCGATGGGAAGAAATTTATTGACGGTATATTCCAAACGACATATCGACGACTATCCGGAAAAGAAAGCGGAAAAACTACAACATAATAAAAAGACCATACAAGTAAGTATATAAGGGTAGAAAAGGAGGAGGAGGTTGACCAAGGATAATCTCATCTGGTGTGGTTGTGATAGAAAATGCAACAATTGTTGCAACAAGGCGGAAATATTATTTGGTTGGCACCGAGTGGTGGAAGAGATAGAAGAGATATGGCAGGATTGGTCCGAGTAGCGGATTTCATTCCCGAGTCGTTGGAGTTGATGCGTTTTGTAGCGTCTCAAGTGAAACCTGCCGTTCATTTTTATCCCATGGCGTTGAAGACTTGGGATTTATTGCCGCCTCCTGATCATATTCAAGTTGCTTTAGGAGAAAAGAGAGTCGTTCGTTATGTTCCGGTAGGTATTGCGATAGGTGACCCGATAGAAGAAACGGAATGGTCGCTATTCCATACGACAGCCAACAAACAACTGCAACGAGAACAACGCGCCCGTTACTTTCATGGCAAAGTAAAACAACTGTACGAACAACAACTGCGCGGGTTAGATCAATAAACTCTTTGCCCACTAATTCTTTGTCGGTATATCGTCAAGCAAAGACAGACAAGGAATGGACCAATCTCGCTTCCAACTAGCTACCTGCAGAAAAAAAGAAGAAGACACGGGTGGAGTGGTCCATGTCTTTCTCATATGTACTTCCGAAAACACATCGACTCGACGAAATATTTGAAAGCCTAAACGTTGAAATAACCCGATGGACGCAACATTATCGCTCCCTATTTTCGCAATAAAAGTATTCAACCCTAAATATTGTCTTGCAAATGCCATCATCAACTGCACAGCTTCCGTTGCCAAACCTAAACGACGATGACGACGAGACGCTATCATCACTTCCACTTCGGCTTGCATAT
Source organism: Galdieria yellowstonensis (assembly GCA_026122205.1). Classification (NCBI taxonomy): domain Eukaryota; phylum Rhodophyta; class Bangiophyceae; order Galdieriales; family Galdieriaceae; genus Galdieria; species Galdieria yellowstonensis. The sequence goes on from JANCYU010000063.1 coordinate 120,183, forward strand.
CTTTCTCTTTCTCTTCGCACTCCTCGTCAGTGTCATCGTTTCTTGGAAGAAGAAACAAGTTGACATCGCCAACGATACATTGAGGTTGGGATGGATGGACGAGATAAACGATGAGAAAGGTGTACTTGTGGGGATCAAGCCTCCAAGAAAGTTGGTTTTCGTATTCTTCTTCTAATGATAACGGCTCTGTCGCTGTTTGTTGTTGTAAAGTTTTGTCTTGCATCCAGGAATGATAAAGTGGTACAAACTCTCTTTCATAAGGTATCAACAATACTTTTTTGCCTATCAAACACAAGTCGTCTTTGGAGAGATGATCGTCGGGATGATTCATCATCTAGGGGCATATCACAAGAGCACCAATCGATTGTATCCAAAGAGTGTAAAGTTGAAAGATATAAATTCCATTTTTATCTCTTCTTTTCACACACACAACACAAAGACACATACCAAAACACAGACAAAGACACACACACACACTCACACACTAGTACAATCGTTGTGGTAGTTCACTTTACTTACACACTTTCCATCATGGATACACCCATCATAAACATCATCATCACTTGAAAGAAATATAGTTGTCGTCGCCTTGTTGTTGTGTAGAAAAAGAATATCGCATACTCTTATTGGACTTATAGTTGCCGTCCTGGGTTATTGTGGAGCCGCAATTCGTTGTCTTCTCACCTCTTGTTGCAAATAGGAGATATATTTGCAAGCTCGTTCAATAAGACTAGATTTACTCTCTTTCTTGGAACTGGAACATTCAGGAGGCGGTAATAATCGACGCAACTTGTCCAAATGATAATTGAGTCTCGCCCTACTTCTACGAGTTTTGGCAAATTGACTGCCATCAAAGGAACTGGAATCATCTTCATCAGCTTCTACCGTAGAATAACTGCTATTCCTATTGGAAACTGGAGATACAATTTGAAAACTGGAACCATGAAGCGTAGCTATTTGCTCCGGAGGACAACTCTTCCTGGTCACTAAGGCACCAGCGTCAAGATAATTGTTGCTTGAAGAATAAGTATGATGTGGCTGATTGTTGGTAGCCCGTCCTGTTGCTTGACTCGTTCCTCCAACTCCGCTGGGCAAAGAATTACACCGCTGTAGTGAAAAGCAACTCTCGGTAGAAATAAATGAACTCAATGAAGAATTGCTTTGATGTGACTCCAGATTACCTGATTGTGGTGCAAAAGGTTCGTAAAAGTTAGCTAGGTTAGACGGGGGATGCTCCTCGTTCTCTCTCTTGGAAAAATAAAAGTCAAGCATATCGTCTCCTTCCAACACGGATTGCAAGTAACTATCGTTGTCGTTGTGGTCTAATCGCGAAGAAAAACCTCTACCGCTCTCCATATTTTCAAGCATATCGCTAACTTCACTAAAAGGGACGTAGTAGGACGAAAGCTGGGACTCCATAGACTTGAGGAGTACACAAAGGTATTACAAGAATCTCTAGTTGAAGGGTTTGACGACTAGGAGAACAAAAGAGCCAAGGTAGCAGCAGGGACGGTAGAGAGAGAAACACCAACTCGTTGCTGCCACACCACAATTGGACAACAACACCTCAACCCACACCACAATGATGAAGCAAGAAGATTCTTCGCGGAATGGGCAACGCTGGGACCTTTGGGGGATTATCTTACACGTTCATTTCTGATTGGTCCATTTCCACCTACGGCCTCTGACAAATCGTGATCTTGGTTTCCAAGAATAGTTGCCATAATACGACAACATTTTGACACATATTGTTGGTTTTCCCTTTGCTTGCTTTCACTAGAGACAGTATGGTTGGGGTGTTTGGTGGTTAAGTACCCCTTTCCAAAAGTAGTCAACTCCTTACAAACTGGTTGGTTTGACGCAGAAAAGCAGTTTCATACTCTGCAAGGGGTTATGTTGTGTTGGTGAGCTACTAGCTGCTGCTTCTAGGGGCAATAATTGCTGCTCGAAACTAGCAACTTGTAACAACTTGTTGATTTTACAGAGGTAGGGATTATTTGTGTCAAACTCTTGGTTTTGCAAGCATAAATATTAGGATACTCCATGTTATTTGTTATCAACCGTTGTTGTTGAACGACAAACAAGGTTTTTCCACAAAGTTGTACGGCTAATTATGATGTGGTTTGGAATACAAACTCTGTCAATCCAACGACAGAAATGAATAGCAGCATAGAAAGATAGACGACTTTATCCATTTCTATTACCGCAATGGACTGCCATACCCGTACGTTTATCGCACCAATGGGTTTTGCGGGGTTTTGTAAAAGCGCGCAACCACACAAGAAGCGTTTCGCACACTTGCTCAAGAATTTTTGAAATTGTCTCCACGTGGAAGCCCAGCAAGGCCATTCCCTGATTTTCGGTCCCTCTGGATTCTCGAGGGCTCCAGAGGTGCGCAACCCCCTTGGTGTGGGTGATTTTGTCCGCTTTTCCTGTCGAGCGGGAAAAACGCATTGTGGTGGTAACGGTACATTCATGCACTCGTCGTACCAAGAATAACTACAACTCTCATGAACATTGTCATCACAACTCTTAGTTTCTTGCTTATTCTACTCGCCACTCTCGTAAGTGGATTGCACAACTGTTCCTGCTATGTCTATGTCGGCGGGTATTATGGTCAACAACCGTATCTTCTGGGTAATATTCAAAATATGACTAGCTGTACGAATTGCACACAGGAAACCTGTCAATCTACGTTTACGAGTGTATTGGAGGCACTTGAGCAATACTATAATTATGCTTATCCCTTTTATATCTATCCATATTGTCCAGTACCCCCCGTGACGACGAGTGTGCAAACGCAAGTGAGTGAAGTGGTGCAGGAGAACGTTCAAGTATCTTCCAGTCTACCCAATGTGAATGTAAGTGTCACCAGTGTGGAAGATGTAACTGCATCAGAGAATGTAAAAGAAAACTATTATTATCCTTCTTACGGCTACAACAATTATGGTTATTATCCTTGGGACTACTATGGAAACTATTATTACTACTACTACTATCCATATCCAACGGAATGTTGCCAATCAAGGGATAATCATAGTAATGTTTCCAGGAAATTGGATACCATAGAGACTCAGATACAAAGCATTATTTACATGTTGGATGCTATGAATGAAACTAGTGAGATAGATGGAATCGCTACCAATCTTACCACTCTTTACGACTATGTGATGATGTTTGGAAAGAATACCAGCTCTAGTTTGAATGCCACCCAGACGTTGTTGGAAAGTGTAGATAAGGATATGAAGAGCAATTTTACCAAAGTATATTATGAAATGACGAGTCTTGGAAAGAATTTTAGCAAGGACAGCAACTACACGAAGAAAGAATTGCACAAAATTTTGAGCGACTTGGAACAGTTGAATGCAACGATGACATCGGACAACAAAACGACTGCCAAGGAGATGGATGAAATGGAAAAGAACATTTCTCGTTTGAGCAAAGAATACTCGGCATTGGAAAGTCAAATGGCAACCAACTCTTATCATCCTTCTCAGAAAGTAGTGTCTTCTGGTTCTACCAGTCCCACTGCGATTGCTGGTGTGGTGTTGGGAAGTATCGCAGTTGCAGGAATCGTCGTGGTAGTCGTGTTGGTAGTTATGCGCATTATCATTTAGAAGAAGAAATAAACACTCAATTCATTTGTTTCTATCGATGAACATTTGGTATGTACCTAGTATTGTAGAGAGGTTTTCCACTTGACACCTACTATCGTTCTTTCTCCTCTACTGGTCTGTCTTCTACCAAGTAACCCACGAGACAGTTTGAAAGCAAAAATTCGGCATTCACCCAAGGGTGTTTTGCAAGAAATAACTTGGTGGCATCCTATCACAACAACAACATGTTAGCTGCACATTGTAGACAAAAAAAACTACTAAGAGAACACTGCACACTTTTCCTATTGCACGACAAATTTCTGCTTCTCCGCCTGGATGGAACGGAATGTATTCTGTAACGTCGTAAACTTTACCGCGAAGAACCTATCCACTTCCACGTCAATATATACATCAACACACACACAAAAGTGCAATTTTGCCTACTTACCAACCACGCGTCATCCTTGCGATTATGTTGTTTCACTTGCTCCATACTTAGGGGAACCACTTTTTTCCGTCCATTCTTGTTTTTATTTTTCAACCAATCCACTTGACTATATCCACGCGAAGCTGGAGGAGTCTTTTTCATATCCTCACCAATATCCTACTGCCTTTGTTGTCAAACGCTACCAACTACGCCACCACCACCACCACTACTACTACAAGACCCCACCATGCTCTCTCCAGGACGGCCTCCGCGCCAACAAGTCATGAACAAGGCTTTACCTCGCAATTTGTAAATTCCAGACTCTAGAGATATCCATGTTGTCTGGAATAGAGCATACAGCCCTTGTTCTCCACATTAGAGAATCATTCTTCATTCACATAGAGACTTTGCCAAGTGCACGTGACAACAAGTGCATTGTAATACGAATTCCAGGCTCTAGTTTTATCCATGTATTTTTTGGTACAGAATAGATAACAAGAGTCTGTCCTCATTCACATGAAATGTTCATTATGTCACGTAACTATGCAATTGAATGACTCGATATCGGCATCATGTGTCTCGCAAACTAAATACTATTTATTATTGGCACACAAAACACGCGATGATCCTTACCATACAATTCCACAGGTTCCAAATGTTGATTTTGCACCTAATAGTAGAGCTGTCTTCCATGGAGATAAAGATTGCAGACGTGACTTTTAGGACATGACATAAACTGACTGCTGCAACTTCTCCACTAGCTTTCCATTGTCAGTATGCTCTAGATTCCTCCATGACTATAAGATAGTTTCCTTTGACAAGATATTTATGGAATCTATTCCTCCCTCACCCATCCTCTTCCTGATGATGATCAATCAAAGGTCGTTGACAACCAAGTACTTTGGAGAAAAAATCTCAAATGTTTTTTGGAAAATGAAATTGACTGATGGAGGCGGCCTTTTCTATAAATAATCCTCCTTTTTTTTGGGCGCCAAAATCCAGCCATCCAAATTCCAAATGTAAAAACTGCACATCTTTGCTCTTCGTTTAGCCTTGAAATATGTACTTTTGCATCTTTCGATTGAAGCATTTTGAATTATTTTAATAGGGAGGAAAATCAGGTACAAGAAGTTTCTACAGCAGTAGTAGTGTCTCATGTATCCCTTACAAATGAAGTTGAATGCAGCTCTTTCGGGGACGCAACGACAAAAAAGTTATCTAAGATTTTGTGGTTGTATCCAGAAAAGGGGAGCGTCTCCAAATATGTTAAAACTTTGATGAGCAACTCATGGTTTTCTGTTTCCATGTTTGCTCAGACAAGTAACTTGTAGATGAATTCCTCATTGTCTCCATCATCTATCTACGGGCATTGTACAGCAGAAAATTGCAGAAATGCAAAACTCTCTATCACTGTTGTCGCTGCCCAATAAGAATAAGAAAAAGGGAAACAACGAGAATGAAAACCCTTGGCTCGTAAAGCAATGAAAATTCGTATCGATCCAACGAAGGATGAATAGATAGTAGAAATTGCGAAACTGGATTGGGTATGCTCACGCTGGATCTGTTACGAGGATTTTGGAGGTGATTGGAGAAGAGGTTCCAAGAACCAACAAGTCGCGTAGAGCCAAAGTTATGTATGAAAAACTATCAACAAGCTGCAAAAACCGTGGATTAGGAAAACACTCTATGATATACATAAGGAGGCATGGACAGACTTGCTGAAAGGGATACAGAAAAGATGGCAAAAATTTCTTAAGAAAAAACACCCAAACGAAGAGCGAAACAAGAAACTATTGTTACTCATTCAAAACATCGTATTAGAACAAAAAGAGCCTATGCCTTTATAAAGAAAATGCCGAAAAGCAGTTGCCCAGACTATCAATTATGATTCTCGAATTGTTGTGGAACGAAGAACGAATAGATTCTATCTGCCTTTTCCTATGCTTCTTAAATAGCGGAGAAGGGAAGAGGCTCTCGTGTCCAAGGATATGATTGCCTCGGATCCTGGTATTCGGACATATATGGCGGGATATTCTCCTCGTTGTGAGCTGCTTCAGGTAGTCAAAGGAGATGCAGTTAGAATCTATCGCCTTGCTTATGCACTAGACCGCTTACACTCCAAATGGAGGCAGAAAGGTGTAAAACATGGGAATGGATAGCGAATACGAAAAGCTGGTGCAAGAGCAAGTGCCAAAATTCATCAATTGGTTCAAGATTTGCACGAAAAACTGGCCAAATTTCTCTGCACCAACTTTTCCATTATCCTTCTTCCAAAATTTCAAACCTCCACAATAATGATTCGTCGGCGTAAAAGAAAATTAAAGCTGGAACTGCGAGAGCATTGACGACCTGGTCTCATTATTGTTTTTGGCAACGCTTGTTATAGAAATCGAGAGAATATCCTTGGTGCCGAGTAATTATAATGAATGAAGCTTATCCCAGCAAAACCTGTGAAGTGTGTGGACAAATAAATTCCAAACTAGGAGGAAGGAAGGTTTTCAAGTGCCCGCATTGTCAGATGCGTTGTGATCGAGATGTCGTCCATGGAGCTCGCAATATCTTGTTGCGCTTCTTGAACGAATAAATGGAAATTCTTTTATCTCTCGTCGAGTACAGAATAAAATGGAACCGTTGTGAAGCACACGTAGCGTCGACTGTTTTCAGTATACGCGCTAGTTTTACGAAAGTTGCTTTTTTATGGAGGAGTTCTCAAGCTCCACTGACGAATGAAATAGTTTGTAGAATCCTTTACTTTGAGGACACAATTTAAGTAGCTTGTGATTATCCCAGATAAAGTCCAGTGCTACAGGCTTCATTTCGCACCTTGCTTCCAAGAACACAGTGCACGACAATGATCTATAATCACACTCCTAAAAAGTTCATGAAGAGTTGCACGATAGCTAAAGTTTGTCTTAAAAGTTTCAAAAAGTCTCCTCGGGATTGTCACCCAGTCAGTTTTGAAGCAGAAACTTTTTGGCTTCACGACTTCAGATCTCTGATCTTAGTTTCGTTTACGATAAGGAGTTTGAGTTTCTTCGATATCGTTTGTAAGAACTGCCCTAATTTTGCAGAGTTACTTGCGTGCATACTCTCGGGAGTACTATGTAAAAAGGAGTCTAAGTTTCTTTCTTTTGGTTCAACTACCTCCAACTCTTGCAACTGCACATATAGGAAAGTTGCACTTTTCACAGTTCGACAAAGCACTCTCTCCCCAATAATTCCAACGAGACAATGGAAAGTTTTTTGGGTTTGTCTCCAACTCTTTCAAATATTCTTTTGCAAAAAAACGAATTGCCACAATTAGTCGCAAACCAATATCCTATGGCGGTTTATAAAAAAGAGCGCAAGGTTCGGACTTGTTCTCCAAGTAGGGGAAAATTCTGTGTTGTTTTAGAGACATCTATTATAAAACTGTCTATACCGACCCACAAAGATGTTCCAACACTTTGTTTTGGAGCCTTTTTGTTCTTCTAGCTTCCGTAACATAAGTGCTAAACGTACAGAAGCATCTAGTTTTTGTGACAAGCAAACTCCTTTATTCTCAGTCGCATTCCCTCAACAAGTTGTTATACACAAGGTTTCTCCTTGTGTGTCCTCCTACACTCTTATCCGCGTTGCAACTCCTCCAAGTTGCTTTCTTGAGCAAAAGAATACTATCCACAATATACACTATGGTCGTTTTAAGAGATACAAAACTTCAACTGCTCTTATAAGACTAGCAAGAAACGATAGTTACCAACACACAAAAAGAAAAAAGACGACAAGAACATTCTACGCCTCGAACGAACAGAAAAGACGAGAGGATATAGTTAAAAACTCGATTTAGGCACCAAGACAGAGGCAAGTTCCAAGTAGTATATATTTGTTCCAGGGAGAGTAGAAGAACGCAGTTCAACATTCCAAACATTTTATTAAATATGTTGAATAGTAACAGATGCTTCGTACAAGAAAGTGACAAAACAACGAATTCAAGATTGACGTTTCTCTCTAGCATAACGTGCCATATCGGCTACGATTTTGACACGCTTGCGGGGATCAGCGACATGTAACTCCATCAACATACTCGTATCGACTACTTCCATCTCACTCTCTGAGAATCTCTTCAAAGCATACAAACATTCACTTGCTTCAGACTCTGCAAAATCAGAATATGTTTTCAAGAATTCCATCCAATCAAACTCGCCTTGTCGCACTGGGACAACAGAAGAAGAAGATTTGACAGTTGAATCTACTCTATTCGCACCAATATTCTTCTCAGTAGACTTTTCGAGATAAGCTTCAGGTTTCGCAAATCTACTGCGTGCCCATCCATGTTCGAACAACGTTCCTATCACTTTGGATAGAGGAGTCACATTGGTCAAAAAGTTTTCCCTCTCCGAGCAGCGAGCTTTCTGGATTTGGTCATAAATTTCTTTACCCAAGAACTTTTCCAAGTTTTCTATCGAGCAAACTACAAGTTGGCAGTTCGGGCCGATACGGAGATCCTCTTTATCAGAGTCCGAGTAATTCATGTCATGCGAAGGAGTAGATGACGAAGAAGAAACCTTTTTTCTGGTATCGACTACCCAGTTCTGCTTATGTACAAAATGATTGGATACTTCATTATTGTAACTTGTACTCACGACCAACTGAATAGCCCAAATATCGTTCTTCTCCAATTCCAATTGTGAAGAAACTGGGACTAGAAACTTGTTAACTTCCTCCTTAATCTTAGCGACGCCGACACCAGACTTTCCATAACATTTCAATGCTATGCCTATCAAATAGACTCTTCTCTTCTTGGAACTTGTATCCATAGATACTTGGGTCAAAGAAGACTGTCTCTTCTTGGGAGTGGAAGAACTAGCATCTATAGGCACAGACACTCGAACAATAATGTCAGGTCCAGCAGAATTATTTTTGTTGGGTAAAAATATTCCATCTTTTGACAAATATTTGTCATAGAATTCTTTCCACGCACTTGGAGAATATAACTCTTCATTAGCACTATGTGTCGTGTTCTGAAGGACATTAAAGGATGGAATAACCTTAACACGGCATCTCTCCGCCTCTAGCAAAATATTTTCTACGAAACTCTGACGAAATATATCTAGCTCTCCCAACCGCGTACACAAACTACATCGAACATAGAGAATAAGGGCAAATATTACTTTGAATCTAAATCCCAAGGAAGAAGGCGACTCTGGGGGAACATGCAACGGAGACAAATAATAAATATAACGCAGAGGAAAGTAGTCCAAATACTCTTCCTTAATACCTTCGAAAACAATTTTTGGAAATATTAACTTGACCATTTCAACATTTCCCGCGTTCATTATGTTTTCTTTGTTCATCTCGTTCATTTCGTCGTCTTCGTCCATCTCGTTCATTTTGTCTTCTTCGTCCATCTCCTCTCCTTCCATTTTGTCGTCTAATAATATTCCACCTGTGCAACACTCATAATAAAAACCAAAGTTATTGGCAACATCTAAAATATAGTCGGATTCATCTTCATTAATAGAACCACCGTAGATAGTCTCCGTAATAGCAAAACGATACTCGAGCATGGAAGACAACAGTAGAGTACAAAACATGCTAAGCGCTTTCGGTTCCATATTTCTTGGAGTTGCTATATCAACGCTCTTAGGAGCAATTGTTTCTACCTGTCTGCGCATGCGTCTCTCTGAAAGATCATACAACTTGTGGTGAACACACGTGTCCACTAACACTTGAATAACGTGAAGAATGTAAATAGGTACACCACCTGTATAATTATATACCTGTTTGAAAAACCAGTCATGTCCTTCTGGATGCCTTGGAAACAATAGTTGCAAAACGATTTCTCCCCCGCTTGTCTTCATTCCTTGTATAAATAATTTGGTCGTTTCCTCCGAAAATGGATCCAAACGAAGAAAGTCTAAATCCACCCGCGAAAACATTGCATCCTCCTGTTTGGTAACAATAGCATCCGACCTTCCCGCTAGATAACAAATGACAAAACGTTGAATAAGAAGCGAAGATAGAACTCGGAAAAATAAGCAGTAGACATTTAATTTGCCTGGTTCTCTCTGTGGGTCCAGGTCAGGAAACTTATCAAAATCACCCTCCGCCAACAATCCAATTTCATCAATAAACAGAAACAAATAACGCTTGTTTGTGACTTCAAATAACGATTTTAACCACTTCCCGGGGTTTTTTCTGTTCTCCAAGACCTTTGCAAGCAACTCTGACTCATTTGGTAGTGAGCCAACTGCTTTCTCGCTAATCTTCTTTAAAAGCGTAGGTTCAAAATCTTCCCCATCAAAACGGGGAAAGTCCCTGAGATCTACATTAACATATAGGGTTTCGTTTAACAGGGCTTCCACTGCACGTTCTCCAACACTCTCTCCAGTGTCATCAATCCCAGGAAACTCACTTATACGCTGTGCTAAATATGCACGGTTCAACAATACAAACGTTCTAAAGTGAAGGCCCACCGTCGTCTTTCCACTCCCGTACATTTGGGGAGCATACGAAACGGCTGGGCGAATGACGCTACTGTCCTGCTCTACAGGAGAATAAGACCTCTTAAAATTCCTCAGTATTTGATGAACTGCAGCACTCCTGTTTACCCAGCTCCACTTTATGCTTGTGTCTTTGCTTGGCCTATGTTGTCTTGTGCCACTTGAAGAAGCAGCTTCTTTACTTTCCCTCCTCACGAATTCCTCCTCCCTGCCTCTCGCGTCTTCCATCCCAAACGCAAAATGGATTGATTGGAAAAGAGGAGACACTTGCTTTCAAGGCACCTATTTATGAGGGTGCGGAATCATCATACTTCACCCTGCTTCCACGTGGCCTTGTCGTTTACAAGGAGCAAAGCTCCATTGGCAAAACTGCTAGAATGCGTGAAATTGGAACTTGCGCTACCTTTTTATGGAGGAGTACTTTTTACGCAAGTTGAAAATATCAAGAGAGGTCATTTTATTCTAGATAAGGCAGAGTGTAACTCTTATATGGACCTGGACCAGGATGACTTTTGGAAACCTCGGTTTACAGCTTGTACAACGAGGAGAATTGGTTGGCCTTTCGTAGCATAGCTAAGTTTTAAAGCACTTTTGAGGTCCGCTCTTGTATATGCCTTTCGATATGTACTTTTCATTATTGCTTTGGGTAACCACTGGACGGTTATCGATCCAAGAGGCAGTGGGCAAGCCTTTTGTCATTGTTTTGAAAGTTGTCACCTATTATCAAAACGTGATAGTGAAACCAAGGACTAGGCGTACATTCAAACACTCCATTTGTTTCTTTTATATAGAATGACCAGCGGAGCAACTCTGCACAAGAGGAGAAATGAAGCAGGCTTCCAAGCCAACATCTACGGAGTCTTTCCGAGCTTGGTAAAGGACGAACTCCAAGGCGCAAGTGCCATCAATGTTTTGAGGCAGAGTTTGTTTCTTGCGGCACGTTGGATAGAGAATCATAACCTGAACCCATGGACATTAATACTTTAGTATGTCACGTCACATATGCAACGGAATGATGACTCGGTCAAGAGTAGTCGTGCTTTGAGCGCTCCTAGTTGTTCGTCGCATATGACACAGCAAAGTTTTAGTATGACTGAGGACAAGTTTTAGTTACTTATTCAACTGGAAGCGACTACCACGGTTGATAGAAAAGAAAAAACGGATAGCATTTGGACGTAGGTTCGTACTTTGCTACGTCTGTACAGAAACCGTAGCTGATGGAGCTGCGGAGCACACTAGTGTTGTAAGCTTGTTTCTCATGACTTTTACCAAAAAGCAGCCGATAGCTGACTTGGCGCGAATGAACCTCGCTCCATGCGGTGGAATACCTCAGATGAACACCCACACAAAAGTAGCCAAACATGGCTTATTTTCCAAAGATCAAGATGAATACAAGGTAGAAAGTTATAAACTCTCATCACTTGCAGAACGGAATGTCCTAGGTTACAGAACCGTTTCTTGTTTCTGTTTGCTTTTTCGCTTCTAGAAAGCTGGGAAGTGTAATATCCATAGCTGAGAAAGGGTATCGTCCAAATTTCCTCCAGCGTAGTACTTTCTTCCTATATTAGTTTTTCAGTTACAACAACCGATATACAGGGCTATCAACTTTTCCCGCAACTCTGAAACCACGGTTTCGCATATGAATTCTAGTCGGAGTTTCACAACTGATTGAAAGCACAATGTGTAGTGTCTCCTAGTTGTCCTAAATAAAAGGCGATGTTGGAGCAAACTGGCATAAGGATTTGTGAATGTTGCTACAAAGTGGTAAATCAACCAAAGTCTTCGAAATCAGATCATAGAGTACGACACAAAAAGTTGTATTTTGTGTTTGCTAGTTGGTAGTTAGCTGAATCTCACATGGTTGTTTAGTCAGCCCATATTATTCTTCGGCAACTGGCTATGCACAAGCAACGTGTGAATGAAAGAAAATCGTGCTGTAAATTTATATTCTTCGCCTCACAGAAAAGTGAAAGATAGAAGAAATTCTTCCCGATCGGATGTTTATAGTACCTGGATAGAGATGTTCTCTTAAGATTCTTGGTATCTTTCAAACAAACTCGAAACGAAATCGAAGACAAGTCAAGATATACGAAAGAAGGTAGATAGAAGAAGAAAAGGATCCACCATCCAATAATATTTGTTGTCGTCGAATTGCTTGGCAGTGGACATGGTCTACTTGTACCGATTCTCACCCCAAAGCTTCAAATATTGAAAGAAAATGTAAAAATGCGAATCTTTTTTGAACGAAGTGGTGTACAATTGATCTTGACATTTGTTCTCTATAAGCTCATTTGAAACCTAGCTTAAGTTGCTCAAATAGATTAGGAGACTGTTAATCTGGCCAACCAGTGGCCATAATAATTCCTTGTTTTCGGATACAATTTTGGCTCCTTATTTTGTTTGCTTCATTTGACATCCTTTGCTGCTCTGTCTTATCTAGAATGACAAGTGGCTATCAGGATAAATGCAATCCATTTATACAGAGATTTATAAGTGACAAAGCTAGTGTACCAAAATTCAAATGGAAGCCAATCGTGATTTCATTATCAGTGTGGTTGTTGCTGGTTATATACTTTTTTGGACTTTTGCACTTGGAAATATTGCGGGTTTTCTGTATGATAGAACTGATAACTTAGTACAACTGCTTCAAATACAGCGACAATGAAGAAGCTTTCGTCTATTTTGGTGCAAAAAAACTAGTCCCACAAGCAACGTTCTAGGAGCTGCTTATCAGTCCTCCTTCTGACTTGTTGCTGTGTCAGATGATTAGTACTTGACTCAATATTCCACATAAGTTTTGACCATGGTTACCGAAGATTCGACTTTTATAAATTGTAATAGATATAAAGGATAACTGGCTGAAACAAATAATGTCCTATTACTTTACGAGAATGAAAGCTGTTATAACGGCTACCCACTTACTACGGATTTATAAAAGACTATTGCGCTTGTTTTAACACTTTTTCTTCTTCACAACAAGTCCTCGGGTTCTACACTGGTGTTTGGTCGTTGCATGCTGTTCGAAACGTCAATATGACTTGACGTTAGAAGGACAGTTTTCAAAAGTAAGAGATTCTACAGATTCTGGAGCACTACAAGCGTCTGCTTCACTTCTAGTCAGCGGAGTCAAATACAAAAAGATCCAGATCTACTAAAACAAAATTTCCAACTGAGCTGAGTTTGTTATGAACTGAAAAGAATAAAATAGTTGCCTGAATTAGGCACAACAACCATCTATTATCAGTTGTCTCAAAGTCGGCATAATCTAGTCGAAGGTGGTTTCCTCTGAAACGTATCCAACAAACTCAAATGTTGCACGAGGAGGATAGATGCGCTTCCTATCAAATCGAAGCCAAACATTGGATGTGAAACAAAGAAAAATATTATTTCACTATGAATAAAGTGTGACTTGAAAATATTTATATTGATGCCAAACAAGAAACGCTCTTAAGAGTATTCACCACTACTATCACAACTTTTTCGAGACTTTTTATACTTTCGGGAGAGTTCATTAATACGATTTTCCGTGAACTCAAACTCTGAGAAAGCACTATAAAGAATATCGCGTGCTATGCTGTTGTAAAATTGTAGACTGCAATCATTTAAAGCTATCAAAAGACCTCGATCTTGATACGCTGCATCACATACTCGAATCTTAGGAGTTTCACGGTCAACAAATAGCTTATGAAGCATTTGCATAAATTTTGTCTTCTTCCGCTTGTCTAATGCGTCCACATATTCATCATGTTTCTGTTGCATAGCTAAAAATATTGTATGACGAAACTTCAAGAACAAGTCCTCAAAGCTCAAATCGCTAGAAGTTTTTGTCAAATTGACCAGCGTACCTATCATGCGCGGAACCAATCCAGTCAAATCTATCACTTCGTTCTTCTTATCCTTCAAGTTGCGAGGATAATCACTTAAGTTTTCCCATATTGCAAATTCTTCCAGGCTCAGTGGTTCAACATATTGTATAGAAAGTTCATATCCACTAGGTAGCTTGAACTCGTGAAGCTGCGAAGTTGCGATAACAAACTTACACTCCCACTATCCCAGTTAATGATCAGAAGGAAGGAAGAGCATGCACTTACGGTAGCATGTCCTACTGGTTCTGCATAAAACTTAAAGAAAGGCAACCACGTTTTAGTATCACTGCCAAATTTCTGCCAAAGATCATTGTGTTCATCTATGATCAGTAAGTTTCTTGGTTTCATTAACATGAAATTCCGTCGAAGTTCACAACAAAGCACCAAATCGCCTCTTTCGTGAGCATAAAAAATAACATGTTTCATAGGGAGGCCTCGAAGATGTTCATAGTCAGGATCTAGAGGATAAAACAGTTCCAAACTGTCCAAAGTGCCCGAATTCATAAAAAGTAACATAGCCGCATATTTACGAGCAACCAATTTGTAGTCCAGTTTTTTACGGAGCATCGCTCCAGTGTTTTCAACGTAGTTACAAGCAACCAAGTTATCGTCGACCTTTTCACGGAGCAGATCTCCTGTATTTCCAATATACTGCACTGGGATTCCAAAGTGTCGGGCAAAAACAGCAATGAGATAAAGATATATACTCTTGCCTAAACCACTAGCAGCATATATAACCTTCAAATCTTCAGTGTTTTCCTCATCCACCAGTGCGTTCCACAGGTTTATTAAGTCCTGTCTCAAAAAGACTCTAGAAATTCTACTGCTAGAACTGTTCAAAGGAAAATTTTTCGCCAATCTCTTTGGTCTCAAGAGAGAAGCGACATCCACCAGTGATGAGTCCCTTGTTGAAAATTCTTCGCTTCCGACCTTGATCTTTTCTCCAAGGAGCTCCGAAACTTTACTTACTGAACACTCCACGGAGAGGTCGGGTAAATCTTCCAACCAAACGTTGGCGTACTTTCTGTCAATTTTCATGGTCACTGGGTCAAATACTTGCTCCCACTTCATATGTATACCGCAAGCTTTCTTCAACCTTGAGGAAGCAGCGTCCATCTCAGACAAAACAATCCCCACGAACAAACAATCAATTTATAGTTTGCCGGAGGTTGTCACTTTTATAGCATTCCACATGAGGCGGAGTCTCTGAGCTCCATCTTGGTTCCATGTGGCTTTTTCCTCTCCTTTTGCTCTATTTTTAGAAGATTAAAGGACGATTCTTGTCAGTGACAACATTGCTTGTAATATGTCATCTTTCTATGAAGCAATGCTTCGTACAAATTGATAATATCAAGTTAGGTCGTTTTATTCTACTAAGGACTGCTCGTAGCTCATATATAAACTTCCACTAGGTTCGTGTTTGCACGAATACTTGATTTTTTACACAAATTGGCTTATTTTTTCAAAACAGATTTCTTATTGATGTTGTCTGTATTCTATCGTTCGCGACTGCCTACAATTTTGCTTCGATCTCGCTCGTTGTGCCTTTTAACCGGTCATATAGTCGCTTGTACATCCCTATTTTTAGTGCTTGTTGAATAGATAAGCATATTGTTTAAAGGACGAAATGAAGAGATCTATGTATTAAAGATGTGTACATGTCTCACTAACTTTGCATTTAATGCAAGCAAAGAGCAGTATCGTAGCTTCCGAAAAACCTGCAATTACGATTTCTCTTTTGTATGGCCGAGATGTAGAGGTACAAGCGGAATTGTTCCTTTTACTTTGAGGCGCCGCACAATCGTTGCTTGCTTCTTCTCTCATCGAATGTCCTAACGAGAGAACCTTGCAAACAATTTGAATCGCTTTTGTACAAAATGATGAGACCATTGGTCAAAATTGTTTCTCTTTCTTTCGTTGAAACTAGCAATCATGTGAAAGCGTTTAGTGAACATTCCTTTTGAAAACACAAGCCCCGACGGAAAAGGAAACATGCACCTTGTTACATGAAAACGTTGCTTCAAAAACTGGGAAATGCTAACTCGAAGATTGCTCCTAACAGTCTACAATAATAAGAAGGTATTGACTTTCCACGTAAACTTGAAAATTCTATATAATCTGACCAGAAAGGCACAAGTTGGAGCGTGGCAGGTCGACTGACTGTGTTCCTCGAGCCGATACTCTACTTAGAAATAGCTCTGAGTCTAAAAAATGCGATTAAACAGTTGTGCATCGAGCTTTACGAAACTCAATATGGTAGATCGTTTTAACTTTCTACTTTTGAACAATAATTTCATCCGCATAGGGTCCGTATTCTATATGTTTCTGCGTCACGCTTCTTTGAACATTATCGAAGGCAGAGACACAAATCTGTTACCAAATTACAGATATATGCAATACCAAATCTACAAACTGCGACAGCATAATTCGTCTTAAATTGTCCGTGGTATACTGCAAACAGAAAAAGGCATCCATCGTAAGTCTTCTGTCCTTGTCAAGTTGTTACATGTATTCAACCCTTTTATGTGCAACTCTTCTAGTGGAACTTTTGCAAAGTATCTTTTTGTTACTCATTTATCTATTCTAATGACCGTAAGATACATCAAGACTGCGGCGGTTCTTTGAAAACTCCAGTTATTTTTTCACAAAACGCAAATTTCGACAAATGTTTCCCATTAGAGTATTCTGCTGTTATACTTTTTACTGAATTTATCCACAAACTTTCCATCGGAGTTTTCCAGTATAAGGAAGCCAAATGAATGCTAGGAAATTAACTTGACAAGTCATTTCCATACTTGAGACTTCATTTCATATGGATCATTCACCCCAACTCACCAAGATGAATTTGTAATCCATCACTGGTAGATCGTCTTTGAGATATAATGTCCTTTCTTTTCTTTTCCACATAGAAAAGTCACGGAAAAACATTTTGATGCAGGCCTGCCGAATTTTCCAAGCCCACTAGTCTATAGTGAGACAAGTTTATCATCCTTTGTGGTGTCCTTACTATCGAGGATGAGTTGATTTGAATTGCAACTTTCTTTCTCCTCAAACCTCGAGACGGAGCAGACTTTTGGTCCAGAACAGGACACGACAGTTATTCCTTAGGAAATATGCTTCAAAACAATCTGTAAGTTGGCGACTCATCTAGGTCCTCTGTATGTTGCCACAAGAGTGTTTTACGAGATTGAATGGGAATTTGTTCTATTCACCTTAGTCGCTTGCACTTTGGTGACACCAAAGCAAGGGGACACAGAACAAGAATTTTTGCTACTCCAGAAATAACCATAGAAGCTGCGCGACTGGTTGGTAAAAACAAGCAGTTGAGCTTGTATTGTTAGCCTTTTGCTTTAGTGTTTGTGTTATAAGGGTCGTATTTTTCGTAGCTCGGTCGAAAGCCAGGTTCTTGTCGCCTAAAAGCAAGACAATCTCAGCTGTGTTGGTTCCTTTTTTAAGGTGAATATGTGATTACAACGAGGAGCGTTTTCGTGCCAAAAGCACAAAAAGCTAGTCGTCTGGTGCTTACTGGACGACCGCAGACTGCACAGTCCAAAATTTCGCTAATACTATTCCGCGAAATGCTTTTGCCATATTTTATGTGAAAAGCCCTTAGACGACCATAGCTGTTGAATCACGAGACGTCTGCTTAAGAATGCCATCTTTCATTGAGCCCACTATAGGACTCTCCCAACAGAAGCCAACGACCTTAGCGTCTTCAAAGTATACAATTGCCTTGGCAGAAATAGTTTGTGTATATAAACTTGAAGTGAGAACAGAGTAACCTTATA
The DNA here is from genome assembly GCA_026122205.1 of Galdieria yellowstonensis. Classification (NCBI taxonomy): domain Eukaryota; phylum Rhodophyta; class Bangiophyceae; order Galdieriales; family Galdieriaceae; genus Galdieria; species Galdieria yellowstonensis. Next base: position 138,342 of record JANCYU010000063.1, read on the forward strand.
ATAGAGCGCATGTCTCCAACAGATCATTTCCAATGGCCAGTGGGCAACCGCGAGAATCGAATGCAGACGCTGTAGTTTTGTGATTGTTTCGTGCTTTGTCAAGCTTGTCTCAGTAATAAAAAGTGACATTTTTAGTTGAGATTCTTGGTGTTTTAATCCATATTAGGATCTTTCAAATTACTCTTACTAGTACTCTCTGAACAAGAAGTTGATAGTTTTCGACTTGACTTTCCAGAGAGAATTTTTCAAGGGAAAAGGTAAAAGCCATTGGCTCTTCATAACACTGGAAGTGTCACAAGTGAGACATTTGAAGAAAGCATTTCACAGTCTGACCGGAGACCAAAATGACTGCCGTCCGTCTAGCCAATTGTACAACGAATACTTTTGCTTCATCGCGGTCACGGCAGAGTTACAATCTATTCCAACTTTCCGCTGGAAGTCAAGTCCAGTACTTTCGAACAGAATATTCCATTTTCAAACTTCCTCTGCTGTGTCTCCACAATCAACTAAGTGGAGGTTGTTGGGCATCGTACTCTGTTTCCTCCTCTGTCCCCAAAGTTTATTTGCAGTAAAAAATTTCGAGCTAGGCGAAAACGAATTTGGGTATGGCATTGTTGTTTCGCACTAGTTCATCAATAGCATTGTGCTTGTAGAATTCACTCCACCAAAGCACGTTGTACTCAGTGAAAGTTTGTTTTGTCCTGCGGCAGAAGCGGAACACTTTTGCATTTGTTGCAATGGAAAAGAATAAAAGACACCTGTACCTGTACACTTCAAATTTCTTATCGCACTGTCATAGCGAAACTTTGCTTTTTTGGTTCGGTTTCACTCTCGGTTCCCTGAGCGCCGCAGTAGAGCAGAAGCAACCAAAGAGGAAAAAGCGAGAAGATAATAAAAGCCAAGCGGTCCTTGCGTTGTTTTTCTTTCAAAATAAACTTGAATCATCAATCGACATAAAGCGCGGAAGATTCCAAGATTGGCTTTGTGGCCTTGTTATGCCGGAGCCAACCTACGCAAGAGACGATGACACAACCAGTTGGCTATGTAGAAGAGGAATCAGCGGTTGATACGTTAAAAGAACTACGCTTGTTTACTCTTTATCGAATCACAGTCGGTCTTTTGACCTGGTCTTTCTTTTTTTCTTTTGTCGACGACTGCGTAGACATGCCGTCTTCGTAACGCAACCCCATTGTCATTGTCTTCCGACAAAAGGGGCAACTTGACACTCTCAGTTCTATTTACATTGCCAGTCTAGATAGAAATCAAAGTAGAGTCCAAAAAGTTTGGACTTGTTATGTTTCTTCTACTGTCACTGACAATACTGCACCAAAGTGATCTGCACCAAATGGCTCCAACCGATTGAGAGGGTGGTGAGAAGTTGACCTCTGCTTTGCCACCTCTTTTTGGTATCTCTCATGTGTTTTGCCTTTTCAAAGCTTGAAGACTATTTATTCTATAATGTTTTAGAGGTTTCTTCAGAAGTTTTTTTGTACTAGTCTTATTCCATGCTTTGTAGTGAGTGAAAGGCTGCTTTCACAACAGCGTTGTCATGACCCCGCCAATCTCCACATGTTCAACTGCTAACTTGTGCGCACATATATAAGTATACTTATACAGACTCGTGATGTGAAAAGAAGAGTGCATTGGTTGAGAAGTAACAGCAGAGGGTTAGTATACCTGTAGAGGCGAACTTGAAAAAGAGTTCGCGTCCTTGTACATATCTACCTGTAATAGCTTTTTTTGCTCGTAGAGATTGCAAGTTTAGTGTACTTGACAAGGTTTCCAAGTATCATTCAGTGCCTTTAAGCGCGTATGATGCACGTGGGGTTTTTTTCAAGTTAAAAAGGTAGACTTTATTAACGAAAGTATATGGAAAAATTGCAGCCTTGTTAAGCCAAAAAAGTTTGACAATACCAGAAAAGTAAACCTGCAATTTTCCTGACTATTCTTATCTCCAGTTCAGCAAACCCGTTGTCTTGTGGCGTTACGAACTCTACTATCGATAACGCCGTAACCTTTTTCGCGAGTTGTGCTCCTTTAGGATCACTGGCCATGGCAAAGTTGCTTGTAAGGATCAATTTGCTACGGAGTTTTGGAAGCTGATTTTTCTTACCGCTTCATCAATCTCATCATCTCCATAAGAATAAGAATTCCACAATTCATCAATGATGGAACATCCAATGAGTCGAGTACTCGTTCGTTTGCTCAATTGGATCTTTCAAAAGCGGAAGATTCCAAGTTCATGGAATTCATCTCTTCTTATTTCCATTACGAAAAAAGGAGATTTGAAGGATATGAACAATTATCGAGGCATCAGTCTCATCAGTACCATTGTCAAACTGTTGAGTGCGATTGTTACCAATCGCATTCGTTATACAGTTGAAAAAGACAATGTACTGGTACGTGAGCAAGCAGGATTTCGTACTCGCAAGGAATGTGCAGCACAAGTGATTGCTTTGGTAGAGTTTGTCTAACGTCGATGGAACAAGGAAATGCGTCCTACTTATGCATGTTTCATCGATTTACGTAAAGCTTTTGATCGAGTTCCACATGAAGCCTTGTTTCGTAAACTGGAAAGTTTAGGTATTCGAGGTCGATGTTTGGAATTTTATCGAGGGCTTTATCGTAGTTCGTGGACACAGGTATCCTCACGGATATCTGATACACTCTCACCTGCCTTTCCATTTTGTAGAGGTGTACGTCAAGGTGATCCTTCCTCTCCATTACTATTCGATCTGTTTATCAATGATTTACTTGAACAATGTCGACCATTTGGTATTCGAGTGGTTGGCATGCCTGAGAGTTGCATTGGTACAGAAAATCGATTACCTGGATTGATGTTTGCCGATGATGTGGTATTGTTATCGCCTAGCCGACATTGTCTTGAAGCCTCCATGCGCAAGGTAAGTGAATATTTAACTCAACTTGAAATGGAAGTTGGTGCATCCAAATGTGGTGTTACTGTCTTTCATGGATGTGTAGATAAAGTTCGAAGGAGGCAATGGCAATTACAAGGCAAAGACATACCTGTTGTGGAAGAATATCGTTATCTTGGTATCGATTTGAATTGTAATTTGGATGAAGGATTTACGGTGCGACGTCAAATCCAACGTTATCGTCAAAAGCTTCATATGGCTACTCCATTTCTACGTGATGGTAGGATACCAATGGATCGCCGTTTGCGTGTTGTCAAGAGTTGTTTGCTACCTAGTTTGATCTGGGGCTCTGAATGGTGGGGTATGCATCAACTACATGCCAAACGTTTAAGTTTGGTATTGAATCAAACTTTACGAATGGTGGTAGGTGTGCATATGAAACACACAGGAGTAAGTATTCCTGCCTTGTATACTGAATTGGGTATACCAAGTGTGGAATCACTTATAGCAGGACGCCGAGCACGTTTATGGGCCAAAGGTCCTAGTATGCGTACATGGATTAGTCAATTATGTCAATGGATACCTACATTTCGGAAAGGAACATGGGTGAAAAATACCAAAGCCTGGTTGCTGAGGAGATTAGGTAGCTCGGCGGTAAGGGAGATTGAAAGATCATCTCGTGGTTCCATGACATTGCAACGAGCAGTGCAACAGGTTATCAATCAAAAATGGTTAACTACTGGCAAAATGACTCAAACCAATACTTGGAAAGAATATTGTCAGTATGCATTACAAAGCGGTAGTGCATTGTTGCGTGATAGCTCCCTCGACTTTCCTGAATATAGCAAAAGTCTTTCATGGCTCATGCGTATTCGTGTTGGTGGTTGGAGTTCCTGCTCGAGGCTCGCCAGAATAGGTATATTGGATGAACAATGGAAGACTCGTTGTCCTTGTTGTTTGGTCAATGTACCTGAAACATTGAGTCATTTACAACAAAAAGGTCCGTTACTCTCATGCTCAGCCGAATCGCAGCTGTACACCCAAGAAACCAATCAATTGCCAGCAAGCACAGTTGATTGCAATTTCAATGGGACTAAGGGCACTACGGCTTGTTAAAAAAACTTAAACTACAAAAATACAAGTATGTAAAAAACATTCTCATTCCTTGACAAGTTTTAGTTAGGAAACTACAAAATCATTCAACAATCCTATAAAGTATCCACGCCTAGGAGAATGCAGCATTGAATTGATGAAATCCTCAAAAATAGCAATCCCTTTAGAGATTTCAAAGAACATGGTAAAGCAGTTTGGAAACAACTGCCTCCCTTTGCTGGTCCGGATTCAACCATCTTACCTTTCTCCACTGTTTTGACTGTCGCACATTGAGAATTAGAGCAAAGACAAGGTATAAAGAAGGAACGATATCCAACGTATAAAAGCCACACAACGCTGATGAAGTAAATGCAAGTTGTTAAAAAGCTCCAAGATAAAACGCAGCGCACTGTGTCAAGTCAATCCTGCACAGACAAAGAATTGTATAATCGAACTAGGTATCATCCAGACCTGCTTAAATGCAACAAGTTATGTTCATCTACGACGGTGCCGGGCTTAGAATACTGACTGTTGCCAGAGCAATTTAGCGTTATATTAAGGCTGCTACGCTGCATTTCCAACTAGTCGATTCGCAATAAAGAAGCATTACGAAAGAGTGCAGAGCAATTGTAATGCATACAAATGACAAAAACCGCCCTAGCAATGACAATTCTCCAAGCTATTTATAACAATGGATTACAAACGTCAAGGAAGGACTGTTTCCGCTTGCAAGTCACCACTCCTCTAATGCTTCCTTTTGTCCAATGCTTCACTTGTCAAACATTTAAAGTTAACGCACGAAAACTAAAAACAAAATTCCATCCGTTGCGTAAAACAATGAAAAGTAACAAACTTGAACTGCAATTAGTAATAAATAGGCCCAACGATTCCGTGTCTTCAGAGATAATGTAATGACCTAAAGTGACAAAAATCATTCATAATTGCAATCCTCTCAGCGATCTACAACGAAAGATAAGAACTGTTTAGGAATAACTGCTTTCTCGTGGAAGTCACGATTCAAGCAATGCTTTTGGGTCCAATGCTCAATTTGACACCCAATTAGAAATAAGGCAAGAGGAAATATATGAAAACGGCAAACTGTCCAGCTTGAAAACACACACAAAGGAGATAATGTAACTTTAAATAAGTAAAAACTTGACACAATGTAAAGCAGCAATTGAATATATGTCAACCAACAGTGCTGTCGTAGAATTTATCAATGTTGGGCAACTCAACCGGCTTACCCTGCAGCAAATTAAATCTACCCACGATGGTGTTGGGTACAGAAGAATTACTACCGTCAGAATACTTTTTACGTTATACAAGGATTATTCGCTTTTTCGACGTCTTCTAGTTGCGATAAAAACTCACTGATTACATGCCATTACAGGAATTGTACCGCAACAAAATTACAAGAAGACCTCCAAAAAGGCAGTCCTTTCAGCAAAGAACATTAAAAAAAGGTTACAAGGCAATGAGGACCAGTTCAATCATGCATAGAATAACAGTGGTACTATCAAATTGAGAATCGTTAGAAAACAGAACTAGCTTACACTGCAATAGTTTGCATCTATTCACGAGGTTGTTGGGAGAAAGAGTAATTACGATTGTCAAATCGTGGTTACTTCACTGCTTCTCAGAATTGTGGACTGTAATAAGGAGACGTAGGCTTTTCGAAACGCTAGAAGCATTGCAATGCATCTAAATGACAAAAAACCTCCATACTAGAAATCCTCCCAGCCGATTGTGATAATTGATTAGCACTGTCTAGAGACCACTGCTTCCTCGTGCAAACATCGGTTCTACAATGGTTTTCTGTTTTTTACAATTATAATAAAATTAAATTATCGAAAAGAAACCCATCCCAAAGGGTGAATATGTAAAGAAAGATGTAGAGTAAATGCTAACTGTTAAAAAGCAGTACAGAAAGGCACATGGAACTGTACTAGTTCAGTTATGCATAAACTTACAGGAATGCCTTCTCGTTGGACGCCATTAGCAACAAACCAACTTACACTGCATTAACCATTATAGCGTTACGACAAAACTGGCAACGGAGTACAAAGCATTGTCGAGGTACTTTTTTTTCGTTATACCGCTAGTATTGCATGGCAGTTATGAATTGTCGATTCGTGATTAAGTGGCATTATGACAACATAACACTACAGGCTTTCTTACACGTTCATAAGACCAAAGCCAATAAGAATGGCAATCATCTCGGTGATTTGCAACAATAAATTTGAACTGTTTAGAAACAACCGATTCGTTGTCCAAGTCACGAAACAACCAGTGCTTCTTTGACAACTGATCCGCTAGTCACACATTTAGAATTAACTTAATAATAGATTAAAAAGGCTTACCCCTATAGTTTATAAAACGCAACAAAAGGAAAATACTTTAGCCACAAATTGTATACGGAGACATTAAGCAATAGTCACCAAGCACTGAGTCAATCCAATAAAGCATAATAGGCTAACTGTACGATCGAATTCAGAATCAATGGGCATCCAAGCGGGCCAAAACAACAATAGGTTGTCGCGATCAACAACGATGTTGGGCGTAAAATTTTTACCATGGTCAAAACATATTTTGAGTTATATCAAGGTTTGTTCAACGTTTCAAATTCGTCGATTTGTGACAAAGCGGCTGCCACTACATGGTTTTTACATGCAATAAAAATACGAAAAAGCATGATAAATGACTATCCACCAAGCAAAAGCCATCACACGAGGAGTACAAGGTGCTGCACTAGTTCGATTGTGCATTAATCAACATTGGTACCATCAAACATTTCTTAATTGCAATCCACTCCGCTGTTTACAACGATGAATCGGGACTGTGTAGAAATAACTGATTCCTTGTGTGCAACAATTCAGCCAATGCATTTTAGAGCAATGCTCCCCACTTCACACATTCCGAATCAAGGTAGGCATTAATTATGAAAACCTTATTTTCTATAGTATATAATACACAAAAAATGGACATAGTTTGACCGTAAATTGGTAAGAGGCATGAAGAAAAAAATGCAGTGCACTGCGTCAATCCAATCAAGACAGATTAATAATTGTACAATCGAATCGAGCATCCATGGGTGTCAAAACAAGCCAACACAGCAACGGCTTGCTTCTTTCTACGACGGTGTTGGGCAAAGAAGTTGCGATGGTCAAAGAACATCTCAGTCTAGATGAAGGTAGCCTCATTATCTCTTAGTCTTCGACATGCAATAAAGAGGCTTACGATTACATGACACCACTGGTACTGTATTACACTAAAATTACAGAGGAAACACAGTAATGGCGATCATGTCAGCAGAAAACCATTACTCAAAAGGCATTCAAGGCACTGCACCAACCCAGTAATGAATGAACCAAGAGTGGTACCCTCAAATTGAGAATAGTTGGGCCACCGAACAACCTTTAACTGAAATAAGTTGCAGATATCCACGAGTATTGGGTACAGGAGATTTACTAAGTCAATTTGAGGATACTTCACAGCTATTCAGAGTTCTCAATTTGAAATAAGGAGAATTAGGTTTTCAATGACACGAAAGGTATTGTGGTGCATCAAATTGACCAAAAACCACTTCATAATGGAAACCTCTCTGCCAGTTCTAACACTTGATTATAACTGTTTAGAGACCCCTGTTTCCTCGTGCAAGACAATTTTCAATCATTGATTTTTTTGTCCTTTGCTACGCTTGTGATACAGTTAGAATTACAATCAAATTAGATTATAGAAAACGGAACAATGCGCATATTATAGAAACATAAAGAAGAATGTAGCTGAAACGCAAATTGTTAGATAGCATTACAAAAAAGGGGCATTGAACTATACGAGTTCACTCATGCATAAACAAAGCAATATCTTCTTATTGGACAATGTTGTCAACAAATCGAGTTGCACTGCAACGACCATTATAGCGTTACGACAAAATTGAACACAGGATACTGAGTATTGTCAAGGCACTTTTTAAATTACATCACTGTTCTTGCACGGCATTCCACTGTAGTCTGCTCAAAATGAAGAGTCATGACAATTACATGACACAATAGGTTTGATAAAGAATTAAATGACAAAAAAAATAGTATTGGCAATCTCAGCGCTTCGCAACAATGGATTTGAACAGTCTAGAAACAGGTAACACCTCGTACAACTTACGAAACAACCAATGACATATTGACAATGGCAACTCTAATCTCACATTTAGAATTAAGAATAACACACAAAACACTTACCCGACATAGTTTATAAAACACAACGGAAGGTAGATGGCGTAGCCACAAATTGTTAAAACGCATAGGGGAAGAAGTACCATGCACTGAGTCAATGCAGTAAAGTATAGACAAATAATTGTACAAGCGAGACGAGCATCAGTGGGTATCCACCACGGGCTAACACTGCAACAGCTTTTATCGGTTTTGGATGGTGTTCCACACAAGAGGTTAACAGTAGTCAAAGTACATTTTAAAGTATGCCAAGGGTGTTTTATTGTTCCATAGTCTTCAACTTGCAATTTCGAGGCCTAATGAGTACATGGCATTAGAGGTATTTTACTGCAATAAAATTACAGAAACAAACGATCATGGCGATACTTTCAGCAGAAAACCCTCACTCAAAAGTTACAAGGCACTGCAGCAGCTCAATCATGAATGAATCCAGACTGGTAAAATCAAATTGAGGATTGTTGAACAACTGTTGACTCAATAGGTTACATTTATCCATCACTGTTGGGCACCCAAGATTTACTATAATCAATTCGTGGTTACTTCATTGCTTTTCAGAATCCTGGAATTGTAACAAGGAAAATGAAGCTTTCACTGACACTAGAGGCTTTGTAATGCATCGTAATGACCAAAATAACTCTTCATAATGGAAACCTCTCAACCAGCTCTAACAATTGATGACAACTGTTTAGAGACCCCACTGCTTCTTCGTGTAAGCCATTATTCAACCAATGTCACATTTTTCATTTGATATGCTCGTGCTCCAGTAACAGTAATATTCAAATTAAATTATAGAAATGGAACCCTGCACATATTATAAAAACATAACAATTGGTGTAGCGTAAATGCAAATTTTTCAAAAATCGCGACAAAAAAGCTACATTGAACTGTACTAGTTCAATCATGCAAAAACTATCAGCAGTACCTTTTCATTGGACTTTGTTGGCAATAAACCAACTTACGATACAGTAATCATAATAGCATTACACGAAGTAAAGAATGGAACACTAAATACTATCAAGGCACTTTTTTACTTATATCACAATTATTGCACGACATTTCAGAGTGGTCGACTCGAAATAAAGAGGCATAATGATTAAATGACAATACAGGCTTTGGAACATATTTCAACTGACAAAAAAGGAATAGTAACGGAAATCGTCCCAACGGTATGCAGCAATGGATTTGAATTGTTTAGGCTCAACAAGCTCCTGGTGCTACTTACGAAACAACCAATGATACATTGACAACTGCCACTCTAGTAACCTATTTAGAATTAAGGTAGGAGTGCTATCTAAACGCTTGCCCTATATAGTTAATAAAACACAACAGAAGGAAGCTGCTATCGCCGTAAATGGTTAAAACACATTGACGAAGAGGTACCATTCACCTAGCCAATTTAGTAAAGTTTAGACGAGTAATAAGTGTACGATCGAGACAAGCATCAATGGGTATCCAAGCGAAATGACACTGCAACCGCCTTTACTAACCTAGGACGGCGTTAAGTACAAAATCTTTACAATGGTCCAGATACATACCACGCTAAAGTAGCTTCATCGTCTCAAAGTGGTCACGCTGTAATAAAGAGGTCTAATAAATACGTGTCATTACAGTTATTGAATTGCAACGAAAACAAGCAAAGACATGAGAAACAGCGATCTTTTGAGAAAAACATCACATAAGAGTCTGAGAGGTACCACTAATCCACTAATGCATAGTGGAACTATGGTACCAACGAGTTGAACTAGGTTGGAAAAATAAAGCTGGCTTAGAAAGATAGAGCAGTAAGCACCTGCGACAAAGTTAAAACAGGTACACTTAGTACAAAAGTAATTATTTTTACGACGTCATCAGGTTGATGCGTTTGGAAGGTGGGTAAGAGGCTAACAGGTTTACAAGGTTATTAGGGTTTCTTAGGTTTCCTTAGGTTCCCTTAGGTTTTCCTAGGGTTATTAGGGTTTATTATGGTTTATTATGGTTTATTATGGTTTATTATGGTTTATTATGGGTTTATTATGGTTTATTATGGTTTATTATGGTTTATTATGGTTTGTTATGGGTTTATTAGGGTTTATTTAGGGTTTATTAGGGTTTATTAGGGTTTATTAGGGTTTATTAGGGTTTATTAGGGTTTATTTAGGGTTTATTTAGGGTTTATTAGGGTTTATTAGGGTTTATTTAGGGTTTATTAGGGTTTATTAGGGTTTATTAGGGTTTATTTAGGGTTTATTAGGGTTTATTTAGGGTTTATTAGGGTTTATTAGGGTTTATTAGGGTTTATTAGGGTTTATTAGGGTTTATTTAGGGTTTATTAGGGTTTATTTAGGGTTTATTAGGGTTTATTAGGGTTTATTAGGGTTTATTAGGGTTTATTAGGGTTTATTAGGGTTTATTAGGGTTTATTAGGGTTTATTAGGGTTAGGGTTTATTAGG